>JAFLJL010002287.1:0-26191 GCA_018398815.1 Conus ventricosus | reverse complement strand
TCATATTTTAGAAGGGTTTAAGCATGCAAAGATCTGACTGATCATTTCCTTTGTCTTGATTACTAGTGAAAACGCCCAATTTCAAGGATGGTTATGGCTTTATCATAACGATGAAAATGTTCATTTTTCACTATTTGTCAATTGATGTTATCCTGTTAAGCTGACAAAATATTGCCAATCTCTACAGTAGAGGTGACAATCTCCCCTTTCTCATTCACGTGCGATCCACAGTTGTGTATGGATTTTCAAAGTTTTGACAAGGACTGTTTTCTGTGTTCAAGTAGGAAGACAACTTTGCATCTTCATTAGAAATCGTCAACGTTTTCTGACTCCTTGAATGTGTTCATCTGATGGATGAAACAGATCATTACCAGATGAGTTATTTTAGTGAAGTAACTGCATACATAAGTTTAATACTAATATTTTGGTATACAGCATCGCTGTGTTGCCAATATTTTCAGTATAAATTGATAAGGGAATTCAGTGCCTAAAACAAAGTGTGTTTTTTATAATGAATGCATCAGGATGTATTCTACAATTTTTTACACTGTATTGAGATTAATCCTGCAGGTTTTTCCACTCTATATACAGATTGTGTCATATCTATGAACCAGGTATTCAAGAAAATCATATGGGGCAGCTAAGGCTCTTCAGATGATTCTCAGATCCACCCGCATGTAAGACTGTGTCCTTGGTAATCTGATCTAATACTGGGTCTACTCTATTAAAAAAAAGAAACATTTCATAGATTAGTTTTTTAGATAGTTAGATATAATTCACTCATCACAGTGCAGAAAGATAGTTTAGATAGAATTTATTCATGACAAGTGCAGAAAGATAGTTTAGATAGAATGTATTCACTGACAAGTGCAGATAGCTTGCTGCCTTTTTGTGTAGTCTTTCTTTTCTCTATCCTCTCACTGCCCTTATAAATGGTATCTCTGTTCTATGAGCCTGATAAGAATGTTCCCTACTGATGTTTGTGGTGGTTGTGTATCAGATATGGGTTCAACAGTGATGGGCATGAAGCAGTATTTCAAGCGCTTACGTCATAGAGAAGCTGAACCCAGGGTATCAGGTCAGTGTATGTAGTGTAAGCTGCTGTATATGAGAATGAACATAAAGAGTTTGGGGATGGGTTTTTTTTTTTTTTTTTCAATTGTCCTATCATGTGGATAACATTTCTCTAATGCTGCTCTTCAGATTCCCCTTTACATGTCCATTCAGGCTTATTTTGGTACAGTTTTAGCACAAATAGATGCAGACAGTTCAACGCTCCCCTTTCAGTGGGTGGGTTTACCTTTTCTGAAGTAGATTTTTTACCCTCAGATTTTTAGAGGGTACCAAATTTGAGCAGTTTCCCCTACTTCTTCCCCCACCCTACCCCATCCTTTATCCCTATCCATTCTGCAGTTTTTAGGTCAGGTTTTAAAAGATTGGTCTGGAAATAGATTTTCAAGTCCATGCACAGCACTCTGTCTCCACTTGCCAATGTGCATGCGCAAGCATGTGCGTATACACACACATGCGCTTACACACACACACAAGCACACACACACACACACACACACACACACCACACACACACACCACACACACATACACACACACACACACACCACACACACACACACACACACACACACAAGTGTGAGTGTGAGAGAGAGACTGAGAGATACGATAAAAGAGAGAGAGAGATAGAAGGAGAGAGAGAGAGTAGAGAGAGAGAGAGAGAGAGAGAGATGAATACACTGTCACTCGAAAGCATTCTGACTGAATCACAAGTTTGTTACTGTATAACCCACAGAACTGTGACTTGCTGAATTCAAATAAATGCTGCTGTGGTCCTGACTCTTCATGGCTAGGTGGGGCTGTGTTTGTTTGTTTTTTCGGTTACTGTCTCCATTCTTAGTGTTTTTTAGTGTTTAAGCAAGTAGTGTGTGTGTGTTGTGTGTGTGTGTGTGTGTGTCTGCATTTTCAGGATGCTTTCCATTAAGTCGATATCATAGGAAGAACGGCAGGGAGGGAGGGAGCGATTCCAACTGATCATGCACCCTCTGAAAAAAGAAAACATAAAAAACCGTCATCCTATGCCGGTTCTGAAGTGATTGCCATTGTGGTGTGTATTCATCACATGTCAGTCCTAAGGCAGATTGCCTCTTACGTTTCTTGCTGGAAATTACATGAAATCTGTCATATGGAGATAGTGTTTACTTTGAGAGTATGGCTATTCAGTATGTATGAAATGAGGGCAAGATAAGCATTGCATATTACTATGTAAACCCCTATATCTGGAATGACACCCATGTGGTCGGGGATACAGAAGAAAATGGTTATTTTCAAGATTGGGCCTCTGCAGGAATTAGCTTCCTGTCTGATGTGATTGGTTATATAGTACCTTTTGAGTGCATATATGTCAGAAAGCCAATTAGTCAAGTTGAGGATGATGCAGCATACTCTATCCTGCATGCACGCATTGATTGTACTGCAGTGAAAATGCAATACGAATGATAGTTTCTATTTTCAAGCTTTGCCGTCAATACTTTTTTGCAGGTAATCAGTCTGACAGATTACCTTTGGTCAGCAGTAAATCAATCAACCAAAGAAAGTAAAAAAAAACCAAGGCTGTTGCTCGGAAAATACTCCATAATGATATTGATCCTGCAGATATTCTTTTGTTTTAGGTGGGTCAAAGGAATGCTGCTCTTTGCATTTATTGTGCAGAAAATTATCACATTCAATTCATTTTGAAAAGTTTGGAATTAGGAAAGTTTGGAAGACATGAGTTGATTAAAAACCCAAAAACCCACACCAAACAACGCAAACAAAAATAATGACAATCGGCCAGCAAATCTCTGAAGAAAAAAAATCTCTGGTTACACTAACAGGCCAATGAAGGGGAACGTTGTGTCAGTTTGTTTTGTAAACCATTGTTCAGATCGTTAAAATGGTGATAAGCAGTTTTCATTATGGATGTGGCTATAACATTTTTGGTTTGTTTTGAAAAAGAAACTGTGTTTACATGAATAGGTCCCCCTTTCCCTTTACATACACACATTCACTCAACACACAGACGCACATGCACGCACACACATGCACATAAGCACACACACACACACACACACACGCATGCGCACACTCACACACACGCACACACAGACACACACACACACACACACACACACACACACACACACACACACACACACACACACATACACACATTTTGACCGGCATTGTTTACCCATAAATCTGTTCCTTCATTTGTAATCTTGTTTTGGTAAAACAAGTTTTCCACCTGTTCAAACTGAGAAGTAACTGCAGTTAAGCACCTTTAACTAACTCTCATACTCATGAGCAACCTCAGATCCAAATGACTGTAAGCGGGTGCAATTACCAAACCACAGAGACTCAAGAATAATTTTTTTTTAAGTCATAGCTGTGATCATTCACAATGCACAAAAAAAAATCTAGACGTCTGTAAGCATTACTAATTAACAGAATCCAGAGGATCGAGAGTAACAATTTCACACAAACATTTCTACAATTTATTTTTTCAGCATTAATGAATACATTGTTATTTTCAGCATTAAAAAAGGAGTGCATTGTTATTTGAAATTGAAGTGGAAGGAAGGGGGGTGAGGGAGGGGATGAAAATTGGAATAAAAATAGGATTAAGGAACCCGTACGATAGGGGGAAAAAGGGGGAAATGTGGGGGATGAAAAAGGAGGATTGAACTTTGAAGTCCCAATCCAAAAACAAAGCAAAACAAAACAAAAAATACCAACCAAAAACAAGAACAACCTAACACTGCTTCATGTTGAAATTTTGGTTATGAGCTTGATGGATTGAATGAAAAAGACTGATAATGGATCTTATTGGATACAAACCCATAGTGTTACTGTCACTGTCCCATAACACTAACCACTGTGCCGAGAAGATGTCTCCACTATATAGATCTGCTCTTGCACAGGTTTCATATTTTGGCGATTCCATCACATTGTTAAGAAGTCGACCCACCTTCCAGCTACATAGTGCAAAGTCTTTCATAAGTTAAAAAGCCGACCCACCTTACAGCTATGCAGTACAAAGTCTTTCATAACTCATTAGTGAGATCTGTGTTTTCATCTTCTCTTGCAAAAGATAAGACTGCTGAGCCAGTTCTGTATAGAAATTAATGGTAATGCAGGTAACTATTTTTTTCTACCTTTCTTTCTATAAAGTATTTCATGGTCCATGTTAATTTTGTTGTTTATTCTTTCATGTTTGTAATGATTTTTGCGTGTGTGTGTGCATGTTTATTTACTGTTCAGACCTGATAAAATTCCCACACATGGGGGATGCACGGAACCGCGCAAAATGTGAATTTCTGGACTGAGCACACAGTCACTTGGAATGAAGACAGAATAAGGCGAGGTACTGCTCATCAGTTCTTGCTTGAATTCTAGTACTTTCAACATTCATTCATTGCCTGTACACAAGAGTTACACTCGCTGCTTGTCATGTGGTTTGTTGAACAAAACAGGCTGTAAAATATTCAGAAAAGAAAAAGAGGCTGCAAAACAAAATTGGTGATAGTTTATAGTTATCAGGCCACATTTCTTCATCAGAGACGGTATACATGTATTATTCTGCAAAAATGGTCAGAACTCTAATAGATAGTTGCAATGCTTGAACAGGTAAGTGGATGAACACTCGTATGTATTACTATTAGTCTTGTACATGTAGACTGATTGGAATTCAAATTGTTTAGGATAACCAAGAAGTGGAATATAAGATTACAACAGACAACCAGAAACTTGGTTGAAGATGGTGTGTATTTAGGGTGACATTTGGTTGCTACAGTTTTAGGAAGAGTAGAGCATCTGCAAAATACTTACGCTGATTATTCTTTTATTAAACAGTATATGTAGTTTCTGGCTACTCCACAATGATAGTTGAACAGTTTATCGGGACAGGAGAATTCATCTTGATCAAAAGATTTGTCATGAAAAGTGTCACAGTGTTTTAAAAACTCTGAATGACACAACCTCAGAATCACACACAATAAGTATGTGTCACAGGAAGAGTTTTTCCAGGTAAATTCAGGAAGTAATGTGGATTCGTCTTATTGGTCAGAGGCAAAATGATTGTGAAGGCAGTGGAACCAGTCCTCTTGCCTCCATTCTGCTTTGAAGACCAAAGTTCAGAAAGGTGGGAATATTCGCTTTCTGAAATGAAATTTAAAGGGGACCAGGAGCATTACATGTGAGTAAACAGGTGCAACAACTCACCTAGAATTACTTAGGACAGAGCTACAAAAGTTCAAGCTGGTGCTGCTCTTGACGTAGCATAATGTAAATAACAGATGTAAGATATACACAAACAAGCCCAGGACCATCTCCAGTCTGTTCTTCTATCTTTCATTGGTCATATTCACACAGATTGGAAGGGAAAAATGCAGACATATTGCGTCAGTTACAGAATCAGTAAGAGAATGGTTGTACTTGGTTTTGTAAAGGATTACTTCTGTTTGTTTAACCCCAGATTGCTTTGTCACTTATCGCAGAGAAATTTGTGCCAGCTTAATAGAAGGCTTATGGGATGGCTCAAACTTCCTTTGAAATGCTCATCAGAAAATTGATGTGCCAGACTGGTTGATTTTGTATGGATTATAGGATATATATCCACAAAACGATGCACACAAATTAGTTAATGTGGTTTAGCAGAAATAAAGTGGAAGTTAGGAGTCATATGTACTACCTTGTCAAACTTTTTTAAGCTATGGCCAAAGTGCCCAGTCTGTTTGCCCAATAATTTCATGGCTAACCAAGACTACATACTGTGACCATTGCCATAGTGCCAGTCGATGCCAAAGTCCACTTTTCAGGATCCCCATTCTTGTGACTTTGCGATGGTGAGGAATGGTGCATGACGCTTGTCTCCCACCCACGACCTAGGACGTACAGTGCTTTGGGCCTGCTGTTACCACCGTCATGCCTCGAACCGTAATGGTCGCCCTCCCCTCTCTTTTCCTCACGTTCGACACCCTATGTTCTTTGTCAGTCTGGTGGAAACGGCCATGCCCATTCCTTGCAGGCGTGCTCTTCTGTCCCACTGCCTGACAGAGAGACCCCCATGCCCCAAATGAGTTGGGAAGGATAACTCCAAGGGCGGGGTCTCGTCCTTTGCAGAGGACCAGCTGGTGCACTGGGAGTTCCCTCCTGCCTCAGGAGGCTCCCATCTTCCTCCTCCAAACACGCCCTCCCTGTCCACAGTAACTCTCTCATTCAGAACCCTACTAGAATGGGACCACTTGGCCAGGTGCTCCACGTTAGTAGCCTCGATTGCCTCCATGTTCCATCTTTGTACACAATAACTTGACAAACTCTGGCCTTCTACACCCAATAATCAGTCCAATTCTGACCCAGATTCGTTTCAAGGTCTGGTAATATGGTAACAGACAGAGAATTCAGACTTGGTTAACCACAACACTTTTGGCTGAACAGAGCAGGCAAACTAGCTACAAAGTTTGACATGGTATGTACATTTAGCTGAACAGGGATCCTAGGAAGAAAAACAAACTCTCCATGCTGATTTTATGCTGTTTGCTAGGTGCAGCCTCTTACATGTCAGAACAGAGGAACATGCTGAATATCAACTTCTGGACTGATACTGTGAGAGAGGAGGACAAAGCCTCTGCTAGGATGGCCAGTAGAATGAGGACAGATAGAAAAGTGCATGTGAAGCAAGGTACATGCTCGTTCCTAAGCTGCTTCTCCGCATTGAAAACGCCTTGATACATAAGAGTCGCTTACATGCAAAAGCAACAGACAAGAGACTTTGAACTTTGTTGTTTGGTTTTGCTTTGCTTACCATTTTTTTTGTGTTTGTTAGTTTGGTTTGTTTGCATTTACTGCTTTTCTGTAAAAAGTGATAATTTCTTTGCTGTAAGGGAGACTAGTATCTCTTAAGGAAAGGAAAGCAATGTAGGTATGTCTCTTCATGACAGGACTATGCAACTTGATGAAAACATATTGTCTTTCAGATTCTTACTGATAGGTTCACTAGCTTTCAGTGTTATTTGAAGTAGGTGGAGTTATTTTGAGCGAGTCTTCTTGTGTGCTGTCAAGTTGTTTTGGTCTGTGGTCACATGGTTGAAGAACTTGTTGGTGGATTAGAGGAAGTTTGAATCAGTCTCTTATTTCCCGTCTTTGATGGATGAACTTAAGTGGCAGTAGATTCAATGAGATGGGCCAATGGTCAAATGATTAGAGGGTTTGCCTCCGGCGTTTAGGGTTGTGAATTCGAACCACGCGTGGCATTGAATTTTTTCACCTTCGAAACCCTCTATGTGCACACTAATAAATGGATACCTGATTCAGTTCAGTGAAGGTTAAAGGCGACAGAAGGAGAGGGTTGGGCTCATCCTGTCATCATGCAGTACTGTGGTACCCTAGACATGATGAATCTCTTGACAGTTTACCTCCCCTACAGCCAATAGGCTAGGGGATCTTCTGCCTTTAACCTTTAAGATTTGATGTTCCAAGAGGTCCAGTAATACCCTACATTTTGTTTTTGTCAGCTAGATCCTAGCAGTGTTCTTGATGGTTTCTCCTATGTGGCCTTCATGGCAGTTTTCCAGTGTATTGGTATTGTATCAACCATATAAAAACAGACCAAAACAAGTAGTGAGCAAAGATTGCTGCCAAATTCTGTTGAACCTCTTTTGGTAGGCGACTTTCAGGATATGACTGAAAGCTGGTAAAATCAACCCAGCTGGAGTCTGAAATGTACATGTTTTCCATTTTGTAACCAGGAATCGTTTTACATTCTCCATCAAGGGCATGGTTGATATAGTATGATGTGAATGTACTGTACTTACTGTTAATGCCTTGTATTGCCAACCCCAAGAGGTAGAGTAAAGGTGATATTTGTTGAGAAACTAATTTGCGCTGTTTGGATGAAGATGCTTTATTGATGTTTATGGTTTTCCATCCTGATCTTATGTTTAAGGTAGAACTCCAGTTCCGTATTTCAGATAATCCTTTTTCCAGTTAATTTCAGAAGGCAGAATCATTTGCCCCAAAATGTGTTGATCAGGGAGAGCAAGCCCACTGTCTTATCCAACTATACTTGGATAAAGTTAAGCATGAATACCGCAGGAAGGGTGTAGGAAAACTCTGCAAATGGATGCCTGTCAGTTTGTGTACCATCTCACTCTTCCTTAGTGAAAAACTTCAGAAAAGATTTTTTTTTTAATTGTCATGTGAATTTTGTGTGAGGTATGTTTCTAAACCTATCAAACTTCCAGAGCTAGAAATCAGTTTGGATCTGGTAATCATCTACTTGTAATTTCCAGTCCTGGATCATGGTTGGATTGTCAATCACGTGATTTAACTTCATTGATTATAAAGTTCTTAATTATAAAGTCATCTCATTTAACTTCCAGTCCTTGGCTTGGTGATGGGATTGGTAATCATTGAATGCAGTTTCCAGCCTTTAGTATTATGATGAGACCTGGAGTCATTTATGATATGAACTGAACGTGCAGTACTTGATATCACAATGTAGTTTGTTGTAATATGATTTAACTTTCAGTCCTTTATGACATGATGGAAGTGGTAATCACATGATTTAACTTCCAGCCCTTGATGACATGATGATTGAAATTCCAGTCCTTGATGTCATTTTGATTGGTAATCATCTAATTTAACTTTCAGTCCTAGGTGATAGGATTAAACAGGTTATCGTATGATTAAACTTCCCATCCTTGATGGTGGTTTGGAAGTGGTAAACCTCCAGTGTAACTTCTTGTCCTTGATATCGTGGTGGAATAGGTTATCGTATATGAAATTGATTTAACTTCTAGTCTCTGATACAATAATGGAATAGGTAGTAATGTATGTGAAATTGATTAAGCTTTCAGTCCTTGAAATCATTTAAGAAATTGATTTAATGTATAGTCCTTGATATCAGCAGGTAATCATATATGAAATTGATTTTGTTTCGTGTCATTGCTGTCATGATGAAATTTGTATTGTATAATTGATAGAGAAATGATTCTTCTATGTTCTGATGATTAAGAATGAAGATGTTTATATTCTTTTGACTATTCACATTTCTTGAAAATTTCAAGATCATGTCAGAAGTAGACCTACCGAGCAGCTACATGCTATCAGAACACCACAGTAGCTGCTTGGCTACACGAGCATGCTGTGATTCATTTTTAGTTTGTGTGCACAGTTTCGTGTTAGGTTTCCTCTCATATTTGAATAGAACATGGAATAAGTTTGCGTTGTATCATCTTTAAGACATTGTATGATTGTTAACAGCCAGTTGGTTGGGTGGTTCAAAAGTAAGAGCCTTTTGAATCAAGTAACCAGCAGTAGCTCTGCTGCACAGCTGGTTTTCAGCTGCTTCTAGTTTGGGGATAGCTGGCATTGAAAGGGTTAACATACAGTCATTTTCCATGATATCTGACTTTTTCGTCAGGATGATAGGTAGTGTATTCTAACAGTGTATAACTTTCCAAATTGTCATGGTAAACAGAACGAGGCCTGATGGGAGTGAACCTGGGCAAAAACAAACTATCGGGTCACCCGGTGGCAGACTACGTGTCAGGGGTGAAGGTGTTCGGGAAGGTGGCAGATTACCTGGTCATCAACGTCAGCTCCCCCAACACTCCAGGGCTGCGGGACATGCAGGGCAGGAAAGAGCTGGAGGAACTGTTAGATCAGGTAGAGTGGTTGCAGTTTTCTACATTTTCTCACCGTCCACTTCTGCAGACACTATGATAAGCAAGGAAATTGAATCTGTGATGATGCTGTGAGGGCACATGGGTATACAGACAGTCAAACAAACAAACAGGATAATGACATGGCGATGACTAAATCTTATTAAATCTTCACTTCCCCATGGACTACAATTAATAATATTGTAGGTAGGACACTTGAATTTTCTGTTTCAGAATTATTATTTTTTAAGGAAAAAAATCACACAACTAGATAGAGCGTGGGGGAAAAAAGACAATAAAGCTGCAAAACTTTGCCGCACTATATTACTTTGAAAACCCCCCAAAAGATTTCCAAAGATGTATGAATATGATGAATTTTGGAATATTTCACAACAGACCATTTTCACAATATCATACGATATTCACATGAAAGCTTTTCAGGCTGGTTTTTTTTTTTTGCCATACTTGACATCTCCAGCATATAGTTCATGCATGTTTTGTGGATGTTGTGTCACCAGTTCAGTGTCCATGTCCTTTTTTCAGTAAAATCATTGAAGTTGAAAACTGTTGACGGCATCTTTTCTCTGTTTCCTGTAAGTGCTGGAACTAATGTTGGGACGACACCACCTGGGCTCCAGTGTATGTAATCCTCCCTTTCCAGCACTCAGACCTCGACATGAACTGATGCTTGACCTCGTATTACTTCTCCCCTCTCTGTACCACTTCTTATCCCTCTTTGTCCTTCCTGTCCATATTCTTCTCCTCCAAAATGCACACCCACACTTCGACTTACACTTACATGTTCCTAGTGATGTTCCCTCCTGCTCCTTTTCCTTCTTCCTACATCCAAACCTTCTTCATTTGTTCTTCCCACACCGCTTGTGTGCACTCTCCTCCCTCCTTTGTACCATGCCTCCTTTTATGTCTCTTCATTTTATGCTGCAGTCTCCATTGTCAAATCAAATTAACTGCTACAGTTCAACAGTCAGGAAGGAAGGGAGACCACCATGCAGTTACTGGAATGCAATTCAGAACAACTTGCTTGTCATAGAATAAATGTTTAATATCCAAAATAAAACTTTGTTGAACCATGAATGCATCTTAAATGCAAAACATTGAACATGTGAGAAAGAGGGAATTATTTCAGTTTCTTTTTTTTGTTTTGGTTTTGTTGGATGACCTTAACTTATACTGATAATTTGTTTATTTTTCTTTGTCTCTCTAATTCATTTGGAAGGTCATACAGTATTTGAAGACTAAACCAGTCTAAATACCATACACACACACACTCACCACACAAAATCTTCAAAACACGGTAGCCCAGAAGTCCACAAAATATCTACTCAGTTAAAAAAGCCCTTGTCAACCTAGGAATGATGATGACTGATGAAAGACTTTGAAATGTTTGTCATTGGGCAGTTGTCTGTATTGACTGGTTTACGGATGGGGTGCGGTGCGTATTTTGTTGTCTGACTCTCGCTCTCAAAAGTTTGGATGCATGTAATAATTATTCCCTACAACACCCACACCTCGTACATGGATAGCCAGGCAGCACACGAGTTTGATTTCTTTTCTTATAATTATGCTGCCTGAACCCATCAATATGAATCGTTACCAAATCAATACATGCCATTACATAGAATACAGATCAATGCACGTCAATTAAGACATCAATACATAAGACACTTCAATATCATATATCAGCGTATCATACTACATATCTTAATATAATTCACATATCTCGCCGGCGCCGTCCACAGTATCTCACATATAAAAATCAACGCATTCAGTTTCACAGTACCCACGCCACAGTCTACAGCATTAAAATAAGACGAAGAAGGATAACCAAGGTCCCCACACGGTAAACACAGCCGTTCACAAAACACAAGCGATGAAGAAGAAACAGGGTCTCAACACAGCAAGCACAATATATTACGTCGAACTATCAGAAGAAGAACCGAAAAAATTCACAAGGCACAGTAACCATAGCAGAAGAACGCAGATTCACAAAGCACAGCAATCCACAGGAGAAGAACCGCAAGATTCATAAAGCACAGCAATCCGCAGGAGAAGAACCGCAGATTCATAAAGCACAGCAATCCGCAGGAGAAGAACCGCAGATTCACAAAGCACAGCAATCCACAGAAGAAGAACCGCAGATTCATAAAGCACAGCAATCACAGGAGAAGAACCGCAGATTCATAAAGCACAGTAAACCATATTGAATCCCGGAGAACACATTTCACCAAAGTCCCATAGAAACAATAAACTTCGGTTCGACGCACCGTTGATCTAAAACAAATATTAACTTCTCCGTGTATTTATACTACAGTGTTCACATCAATAAATATAGCCCACCGACACACATGCGGTGGTAAATTGGAGCACATATTAAATATTCTTACAGGATTTTTTAAGTCACTCGGCGACACAGCATTCACAACAATTTTAAAAACAAATACATTTCCTGCTACATATTCCGCTGGTACCGTCATCAAAAGTATCCCACATACACAATTAACTTCGATCTTTTTACTGACTTGAAAGTCAGCCTCTCCAATAGTAACACTATGGAGAAAAACGATGATTAAACAAAATAAATTAGGCTGGACACCAAATCCTCAGCCGTTAGTTCTTGCTCCCTTTCTTTCTCCTATTATTATTTTCGTCATGTATTTAAATATGTCATTTTAAGTTGACGTCTTTAATTTACGTTGACGTCACAATACTCCCCTCCTCAAGAAAAAAAACAATGACGAATTGTTTTTTGAAAAAGAAGTAAACAAACAGCAGAATACACAAACCTACAAATCACATTCACTCGACGGAAAACGAAGCCGCTCACGGAAGCAGTTCGTGGACTCCTTCCAGGGACTCTCACACAACAGAAAAACACAAGTTGTCGTCCCAACGAACTCTGAAGCCCTTTTACATGCTAGCTTGTTGCTGACCTCACGGACAACCTCTCCATACCCACACGGGTAGAGACGGCGGCTGGGCATGGGCTGCACCCCACACCCTGATGGCAATGCATATATGATTTCTACTGACCACTCGGTCAGCCTCTCCATACCCACACTGGGTAGAGACCACACATGTCTACTGACCACTCGGTCAGCCTCTCCATACCCCAGGGGGTGGTAGAGACAATGGATAAACATTCCCGCTCAATAGTGCTGTACGCCTTCTCACGATTCAGCAACTTTCGACTAGCGATACGACTGGGTGAAGAACTCATCATTCTACTGGAACAATACAGCACCCAAATCAACAGAACTAGCATCAGTCCTGAACACAAAAGTATTAACCAGTCTAAGTAACAACACACAGGTGCAGAAGACAAGATTCCCTGAATCTTCCTCAAAGCTTCAGCACACACAGGAGTGAAGCGACACGTACAATCTTTCTTCCTGACGAACACAACTGGAGATGTATACGGACTATTCGATGGCTCAATGATTCCAAGATCCAACATGATACCAATCTCTCTCTCAACAACCTCTTTCGCAGAAAAGGGGATATCATAACACTTCTTTCTAACAGGGACATCTGTTGTAAGAGGGATCTCTAATAGTGCATCACCTGAGAAAGAACCTGGTTTGGGGGTCAAAATGTCCTGAAAATCATCAAAGATTACACGCAACTCCCTTGTACTTTTGTCAGACAAAGTACAATCAAACTGCACTGAGCAGACATCTTCATCTGGCTTGGAAGACGCCATTGGAACAGCTAAAGTGGGATGGGTTAAAGCATCATCACAGTCCTGGACGACACCAACTGTACAAACCACTTCACGAACAGTACAAACAGACTTCGGAGAGGGATCCACAGAAAGACCAACTCCTGGAGAGTGCTCAAGAGAAACCTGTTCCTGCTCACAAGCCAAGGAGCTATCTCTAACCAGGCACTGAAGAACCTTGTGAAAGAACGACTGTAGGTACAACATCAGAAGTAGACACAGCAGACACATCAGAAGACGTTAACTGAAAGCAAGATTTCAATGACTCACCCTTCTGTTTCTGAACAAGATCAGAACGGGAAATGTTCAGATCATTAGGGATCTGACACAAAGGCTTTTTGTCCAAAAACATGCGTAGCTCTAGCCCTCGTAACGGCGGCCTAAAGAGAAAGGTTCACCAGATACATCACTAAACTCACCACTCACAGAAACTCCAGGCACATTACCCACAATGAGATCTGAAAACAGGGCTATCCAAGACACAACAAGTCAAATCGCCCACAAAATAAGGGACAACTGACTGAAACTGTAGCCAGTGGAAACTCATCCACACGACCACCAAAAAAAACACACTTCACTGTGGTTCCTAGCATCTGACTGTCAGAAACTAACCTTTTGCGAACGCCACAAATAGTAGCACCAGTATCACGCAGAACAGAACTCAAAGTGCCATTCACAGAACCAGACTCCAAGCGTAATTTGCCTGTGAACTCACCAGCAGCTAGACAAGCAAAAGGAGTATCAAGAACAGAGCAACAAGCAATGGACTGTTTGCTGTCAGCTGAGTTCTTGACAACAGTGGCGTTACTAACCACAAAAGGACATTCATCTGGGTGGCTAAGGTTACAAATTCTACATGGGTTTCTACCTGACTTCCATGGACACCTAGCAGCTACATGTCCTGTCGTTTTACACAAAAAAAAACACACAACACTAGCAGGCTGATCAAAAGCACTTCTGGAAACTCTTACTGCCATAGGTATGACGGGCGCCACGACCACGATAACGGCTACCAGCAGAGTAACCAAAACTCTGATGACCACAATACAGCTACCTCCAAAGTTACTTCCACGATCAGCCGAGGAACCAGAGTAGTGGGGCCCCTGTTTTGAAAAGTTGAGTATCTGTTTTTCCCCTGTCAGACTGACCACAGTACGGAGTTTATTCAGACTGACCAGGATATGGATTTCTATCAAACTGACCAGGAGTTTTGTACCCAACAGAAGCAAAAAAGTTTTACATCAGATTTCCTAGAAAGCACCTTAGTTGGATGAGCACGTCTGTATGACTCTGCAGACTTGATCATTTCATCAAAAGTTTTCACATCTCTTTCACACAAAAAAGTAGCCAGGTCCTTAGAGACACACTCCAAAAACTGCTCACGCAAGGTAAGATCCACTAGATCTTCAAAAGACTTTTCAATTTTTGACAAAGAGACCCCAACGGTCAAACAACGCCTAAGTTCAACTGCAAAGGTCTCGAAAGGTTCCTCTGAGTTTGGTTTAGCCTCCGGAAACGCTTACGAAAACCATCTGGAGTACATTGAAATTTTTTTAGCAAGCTCTCTTTCAAAGCTCGTAAGACACAACATTATTTTCAGCAAGACTGTGATAGAGAGTTAAAGCGGAACCCTCACGCAATGCAGACAGGTATGTTACCCACAAACTCTCAGACCATCCCAAGGAACGAGCATGGGTTTCAAACGAAACAAGTAACTGTCTATATCATCAGTTCTTTCTTTAAAAGGGGGCAACTTAGGAAAGGTTGGGCGAGGGGCGTTAAACCTGGGAAAACCCGAACCCTGACTCTCACTGTCCTGTCCTGAGACCGCACTCTGCTGAGAGGTTATTTGTAACTGTATTCGTTTAGTTTCCTCTACTCTTGCATTCTCTTTGTTTCCTCCTGCATTCTTTTTGTTTCCTCCTGCTCTTGTATCTGTATCTGCTCTCTTTTAGTTTCCTCTTGTATCTGCTCTCTTTTAGTTTCCTCTTGTATCTGCTCTCTTTTAGTTATCTCTTCTTCCTGTACTCTCACTGAAATTCTTTCAATCGCATTCTTTCCTCTCTTTCCATGTCTGGGCAATTTCACTTGTCAACATAGGCCAACAGATCTTCTCCCTCCAGACCACATACCTTTCCTCGTTGTAATATTTAGCGAAAACTTTGTCCTCGTCCACAGAGGATACAACAGGACTTTCTTCCTTAGCCTTCTGTGCCATCATGAAAATATGAAATAATGTCCTGTCAAACCCAACACACACACACTAGTGGATCAAATATAAACAATTGCTATCACAAGCAAAAAAAATTTGAAAACCCTGTCCACTAAAATATTTTTTAAATTCCAAAGAGGATTTTTTTTTTTTCAAACAAGCATTAACGGCAATCACTCTTAAAAAGACTAAGTATTATCAAACCCAACCAACACAAAGATAGAGATAAACAACGAAACAGGATTTTAGGGATATGGGGAGAAAGAAAAACACAATCGGTAATCAATGCCAAATTTTCAGCAACAAGTATAAATCAAGCAATGACATGAGAGTAATAACAATATAATCAATGTACTGTTGTTTGTCGGGGTCACCAGATGTTACGGATGGGGTGCGGTGCGTATTTTGTTGTCTGACTCTCGCTCTCAAAGTTTGGATGCGTGTAATAATTATTCCCTACACACACCACAACCATACGTACATGGATAGCCAGGCAGCACACGAGTTTGATTTCTTTTCTTATAATTATGCTGCCTGAACCATCAATATGAATCGTTACCAAATCAATACATGCCATTACATAGAATACAGATCAATGCACGTCAATTAAGACATCAATACATAAGACACTTCAATCATCATATATCAGCGTATCATACTACATATCTTAATATAATTCACATATCTCGCCGGCGCCGTCCCCAGTATCTCACATATACAATCAACGCATTCAGTTCCACAGTACCCACGCCACAGTCTCAGCATTAAAATAAGCGAAGACGGATAACCAAGGTCCCCACACGGTAAACACAGCCGTTCACAAAACACAAGCGATGAAGAAGAAACAGGGTCTCAACACAGCAAGCACAATATATTACGTCGAACTATCAGAAGAAGAACCGCAAATTCACAAGGCACAGTAACCCATAGCAGAAGAACCGCAGATTCACAAAGCACGCAATCCCCAGGAGAAGAACCGCAGATTCATAAAGCACAGCAATCCGCAGGAGAAAAACCGCAGATTCATAAAGCACAGCAATCCGCAGGAGAAGAACCGCAGATTCACAAAGCACAGCAATCCACAGAAGAAGAACCGCAGATTCATAAAGCACAGCAATCCACAGGAGAAGAACCGCAGATTCATAAAGCACAGTAAACCATATTGAATCCCCGGAGAACACAATTTCACCAAAGTCCCATAGAACACAATAAACTTCGGTTCGACGCACCGTTGATCTAAAACAAATATTAACTTCTCCGTGTATTTATACTACAGTGTTCACATCAATAAATATAGCCCACCGACACACATGCGGTGGTACAATTGGAGCACATATTAAATATTCTTACAGGAGTTTTAAGTCACTCGGCGACACAGCATTCACAACAATTTTATAACAAATACATTTCCCGCTACATATTCCCTGGTCCGTCATCAAAAGTATCCCACATACACAATTAACTTCGATCTATTACTGACTTGAAAGTCAGCCTCTCACATAGTAACACTATGGAGAAAAACGATGATTAAACAAAATAAATTAGGCTGGACACCAAATCTCAGCCGTTAGTTCTTGCTCCCTTTTCTTTCTCCTATTATTATTTTCGTCATGTATTTAAATATGTCATTTTAAGTTGACGTCATAATTTACGTTGACGTCACAACTGGCATTCCTTCTCACTTTGTCCTGGAAACATTTTTGCAATGGAATCACGTTCGTCATTTATGATTCATACAGGTAGTAGTCGAGCGAGACAAACTTCGCACGGAGCAGAAGCCTCCCCTGTTGGTGAAGATTGCACCGGATCTGACGGACAAAGACAAAGCTGACATTGCTGCTGTGGTCATGAGGAAAAAGGTACTTGTCTGCCCATGTCGTCTTCTTCAGGCTTGGAATGGGGAGACGGTCTGATGATTTTTTTGTTTTTTGTTTTGTTAAAGCATTTATTCCATAGGGATACTGTTTTGGGATCAGGAATGCAACAAAAAGCAGTATGAGGTGATATAATATCTGTTGAATGTCCTCTAGTGATCTGGATTTTAAGGCTGTATGGACTGCCAATATTCTGTAAAATTAGAAAATGCTTGAGTACACTCATGTGTTGACACTGACACCCACTCAGTGAGATACACATGCACAAACTCCTGCTTAAATGAGCAGAGACACAAGTGCACATGCATGAACATGTGTTTCAGACACATACACATGCAGTCAATGTGGCAAAATGACAATAGAAAAAAAGAGATCCAATCGTAAAGATTGTGACAGTAGCATATAATACACGTTCAGTGAATAATTGTTAGTGTGTTTATTTTCTGCGGATAATGTTGCAAGTACATTGTTTGCGAAGCAAGCACAGCTTCTGTTTGCATTAGGCAGAGTATCTAGCTATATTTGAGTCATAGTTTTGCCGATGTGTTCTTTTCCTCTTGAAGTTTTGGGTTTTTTGCCTCTGTTCTTGCTTCAATCTGCCTGTGGTGCAGACCTTCCTCAGGATGGCTGTGGATCCAGCTAGCGCTCAAAACGTGTACAAGGCTTTCAGTAGGGTTTACCACAGGATTCTCATTTTCACTATCTGCTGTCTGTGGTTGTAATGACAGATGTGCTGAACTGCAGACAACAATGAAACTGTCTGGGGTAGTGCAGTTGTTAGCGCACTACAATGCTGTGTCCCTCTTTCAAAGAAACAGTAAAATCTATTTTGCAAGTTTCGAAACAGAGTGACTGAGGGCAGAAAATGCAGCAAAATTTAGAAAAAGAGGGGTTAGTTACCGCCAAGGACACAGACAAACAAAGTACAGGACAACACAATGCATTTCGACCTCATGGGTCTTCTTCAGGCAAAAACAAATAGCATTTAGGACAGTGAAAACGAAGAACAAGAAACCATTTATCTTCTCCTATTTGGCGCAAAATCAAAATGGTGTTGCAAGGTTTGATCCAGGCACTGTTAGCCACGTTGTGCAGACACTGCATACAGTCAGGGGTAAATGTTCTTTTTTCTTTGCAGGGATAGGGTGGCCAATTCATCAAACATTGCATCAGTTCTGCATATCCAGATCAGTAATAGTTTCATATTGACGTCTGCATATGGCAACAGAAACAAACGTTTGTGGCAGAGATGTAAATGTTTTATTTGAAAGATTCCTGTGAACAATCAGTTTACAGTGTAAGGGAAATAAGTAGGATTTTTTCCCCACTTTCTTTTTGAACAAGGAAGCTATATCTAAGGTGACCAAATTTTATTCTACTTTGTAAAACTGAAAACATGCCATGTTTTTCACCCACAGAATGAGTATTTTTTACAAGTTTTATGTATGTTATGAATCAGTGTCTTCCTAATTCAGCATGAGAATTTCGAAACTTAACATGAATTAATTTGTTCACTAAATGATACAGCACAACAAGACACAATAAGTTAACATGAGTGCTCGATGAATTTTGCAATACAATTTCTTGGTTTTTGTCTTTATGCTTGCATGCAGAAATCAAAATCTGGAATTTGATTTTCTTGTGAATATTTCATGATGTTGAAAATGGACGAGTTGCTCTGCGTTTTTGACAAAAGCAGAAAAATTCCCTCTCATTGTCTGTCCAGCTATGGTGCTGCCAACTCTCTGGTCACCAGCAGTACATAGCATTGCTAGTGTTTTCTATGTTGGTTTGTTCTGGGGCGGATTCTTATGAACAGATTTATTATCAGTCAAATACTACAGAGATTCATGAATAAGATACCTGTCCACTGTGGCAGTTCTCATGTTGTGTGCATGTGTCACATGTTGTCTGGAGGGACGTCGCTGAATTGTGTGCTTGCATACATGTGAATGGGCCACTTTTTGTGCTAGTTTTGAAGAGCTTTGAAATGAAAAGAAAACATTTCAGACTAAGTACAGGTTCAAGATTGCTGGATGCACCTTTGATATTTCTGCGTGAAAAGTTTTAAGCAGCCCATTGCATGCCCTGCTCGTGTACCAGGCTGTCTTGTTCCTGTTGTGCCGATGCCAAGATGGGAGTCGGTCCTCTTCTCTGTCCTCTGTCTTAAGGACACATGAATGATCAGCTTTCAGTCGATTTGGAGTCGAAGCAAGTGACGAGGCTTTTCTCAAGGACCCGAGAAAGAATAGAGAAGTGTTCCTTCACTTTTCTGCAATGTTGCCTCCATACACACTGTTTCCTCTGTGCTGTGCAGTGAGGAAACATCACCAGAAGTGAAGCCCAAACTGGCAGAATCACAAAGTGGTCAAGGTCAAGATTTTTACTAAGCAAATCAAACATGACCCTCTCTCTAAAAATGTTGATAGTAGGTCTTCATACCCATACAGTGATTTCATACATCCATTTTCTATCTCTTACGCATGCGCACACTTTGATGCAAACACTATGCAGTGACATACTCTGTCTCACACACACACACACACACACACACACACACACAGTATTCATGGGGTGAAAAGTACAATCAGAGCAAATTGGTGCTGACTGTCCATGACTGGTTAAAATTGCATGAGAGCTCCGAGGCACTGACTTAAGTTTGTCTCATGCTTTTGTTTTAGTCCCTTCTCTTTAAAATGCCAGGGGACATGTGTCCCACAGTGACTGAAATCAGGAATCTGTAAATACCATGTATTCTATAATCTGGTGATATTGTGGATTATTTGGAAAACAAGGCATGAATCTGTTGATGTCCAGGGTTAAGCACTAGAATTTTAAAGTTTGATACAGAATCTATCAGGGTCCATGACTGGGGTGCATTGTGTGTTGTTCAGGGTGGAGTGGATGGGCTGATAGTGTGCAACACGACAGTGCAGCGACCGGAGAGCCTTCAGAGCAAGCACAAAGAAGAGGTCGGAGGATGAGCGGTCAGCCTTTGAAGGACATGGCTACCAATACAGTCCGCGATATGTACAAACTAACGCAGGGTATAGCAACTGCCATTTTATGTGTGCTGTTGTATTGTTCAAATGAAGTGATTGCTGGTGGATGTGTGTGTGTGTGTGTGTGTGTGTGTTTAAAATTGCACAGATATTGACAATTGCTTTGGTCAGACCACTGGGCTGTCCATAGTAATGCCACAGTGTCAATCAGGTCTTGAGTAGATATTGGCACTGTTCACTCCAGGCTCTACTGAACAAAAACACAAGGAACAAAATGAGCAGAACAAGTACTACAAGTCATGAATAATGTTGACTCTCTTTGCTTCTGCTTCATAGCTCGTATTAACACTGATCAAGTGTCGGAAAACTTTTTTTCTTCTTTTTGTTGTTGTTGATGATTTGGTTTTTGCCAGGAAGATTCTGAGATTTTCTGAGATAACAATTCCCTCCCCCTCCCCCCTATGAATGGTATATGTGCTCTCTGGTTGCAGGAAGCATCCCCATCATTGGAGTTGGGGGTATCAGCAATGGGAAAGATGCCTATGAGAAGATCAAGGCTGGTGCTTCGTTAGTGCAGCTGTACTCTGCTCTTATATACAAGGGTCCCCCTGTGGTCAGCCAGATTAAACGGGAGTTGGACGAATTGCTCAGGTAAAGAATGGAGCCTGGTTTATTCCAAACCCTAGTTGCAGCAATCATTGATGCATCAGGTGTTACATGTGCATGTATATTGGATGTCAGTGTGTTTGTGCATCATGGTTTGTAGACTCGTCTTATAGACACTGGTATCCAAAAAAAAAAAGGAGGGGAACGAGAGGTATGTTTCTATGGAAATGGAGGGGGCTGAGGGAGGTGCAGAGATAGAGTACACAGGGGAACAGTATCGGTCTTTTATGATGTGTTTATGAGGCTTACCAAAGGGGATGACATTTTTTCACACTTTCTCCTACACCCCTTTCGTACATATAAATCAGAAACATAAAAAACAACAGAAAACAGGGTTAATGCCAGGTATTAATTTTGAGTAAGTCACGTGACTCTTTGAAAAGAATTTTGAAGGTCATCAGACTCACAGATTCTGTTCTTAAAGGCTTTTGACTGTTGAGTCAAATGATTGCTCCTAGTTTTGTGTGTTGTAAGTACAGAACAATTTTTTTTTTTAAAGATTTTTTAATAGCTCAGTGTGCTTGGGAATATATGGAGGCGATTGTTTATTTGTTGAAGCTGCTCATGTGTGAGAGCAAAAGAGGTGTCTTTTTCTCGGCAAGTTCATTTCATGTATGTGTGTGTGTGTGTTTTAGAGAGGATTCACAGAGAGTTTTATAATCCCTGTGGTGTAATAATAAAGTTTGAAAGTGAAAAAGTGAACTATTTCATCACAAATATAACACATGAATTGTTCTATAGTTATGTTTCTCAAAACAACGTAAAAGAATGCAAGGCGCAGGGCTCTCGTGTATAGCCATGTCAAGAAGTGAATGGTGTCCCTGTCAGTTTTACTTTGAGGCACAAACTCTCTGTAGGGTACACCTTTTTATGCAGCAATTTTGATCTGCGTGGTTATGTGCACAGCAGAAGTTTTGACTGCCAGATGCCTGGAGAATACATTGAACGGATCATTTTTGTGTCATGATGAGAAAAATGGGCTTCATGGGAGCTGTAAGGAAAGCTTTGGTCACACATCGCATGCAGAGATCATACATATATACACACACCAGCTGTCAAGAGATGGATAGGCGTCAGTTGACCCAAATAGTACATAGAATTATTTGTACACTTCTGTCATGCTTACAGAAGTTCCAGGATAAGTGCACACAGTCATCTGTGCCAAGAATCCACCTGTAGTGTGTGTGTATTTTGTCACGTTTTTTGTTGTTGTTGTCAGATTGTGAGTGGCCACTGTTGGCAAAGCAAGAGACATCAAGTGGCTAGCGTGTTATGTGGAAGGACAGAGACAGCTGGTGAATGGTGAAGGGAGCTGATGTGTTGTCGTTTCTTGTTCTGTCTGACAGGGAAGACGGTTACAAGAGTATAGCTGAAGCAGTGGGAGCTGATAAAGGGCGAGAAATGAGAGATGTGTTGTCATACTGCACAATCTTGAGTTCATGTGACAGTTAACTGATTTATGTGTGCGCGTGTGCGTGTGTGCACGTGTGTGTGTGTGTGTGTGTGTGTGTGTGGTGTGTGTGTGTGTGTTATAGGCTTTGGTTCGCAATATGCATTGCCAAGATGTTCAGAATGTTTTAATGAAGCTGACCATTAGTCACACTGATTGTTTAGATGCAGAATATTTCTAATGCAGTCATTGGTATTAAAGAAGAGGATATAAGATAGATCAGTGATTTGCAAATATGGAAGTTTGTATGTGTATGGAACAATCTGTGAAAGGAACACACAGAGATTGATCTGTGATATATTGCTTAGGATATGGTTTATGGCATGGTTGCTGGTTTCTCAGTAAGTTGAGTAAAATGTTCCATCGTATTATTTATCATTGTTTTTAAATAACTTAATCAGGACATCAATATTTACAGTAACAGGTGCTTGAATGAATGTTATCATTAATATATCATCAGGCTTTAGATTTGTTAGATAGGTCAGGGATTCATCTCAGTGTTGGATGCTGGATTGTAGTGAAAAATTACGGAAACCTTTTCAGTGAAATCAGTACTTTTAGCAAACTTATGTTAAGTTGGACATGGCAGATGATGTTTATCACCAGGTGGTATCAGATTATTAGTTTTTGTGGACTTACACTGCTGAAATGATTTCAGACCAGTATGTATGCAGTTTAACACTTGCTCACTGAGAGATCTACTTGAGACCATCGAAAGCAACTTTCCATTGAAGAAAACTAAAACTCAGACTGTCTGTTCCAAATCCTGCTACTGATGAAAAAGACCCCTGAAGTTGCCTGAGTTTTTGACTGCTGTGGGCAGAAGGAAGTAAAGAAAAAACAAGACTTCTTTGTAGCCATACTAAGAACAATCACTGACTGTGTACAGCAGCCATGAATGTTAAATGTTGTCCAAATGGTCTGATCAAACCAACAAAATTAGTTTTCCTTTAAGTTTAAAATCTCAAGTTACAGGATATAACTTTTAACCAACTTTTAAACATTTATTTTAGCTTGTGTGGATTTGACAATAACCATCTGTAATGTTGTTTGCTCATAAATTGGAAAAGGGAAGTACCTGAGTGGTTTAAAGAAAAAAAAAAGGAAAGAAACTTTTTTTCTCCTGTAAGCATTCTGACATTTTGCCTGTTAGAATTTCCAAAACTTCCAGTTGATTGTCTTGAGGTTGGAGTACTGTCCTTCGCGTTTCAGTTTTTCAGATGAAACACAACATAGATTACAATTCAAGGAGAAATTGCAAGTTGGAGTCTCTGATTTTAAAGTTTCAAGTCCTCTGAAAATGGTGGTGATTCTAGACACATTACTGACCTGGTTTTTTTTTTTTTTTCGTGTTTTCAATGCATGCCATGGGTTTACACACTGGAGTTAATGAACTAAAGACTTGACAGCACAATAACTTGGTTTATGCAAATGAATTTCACACACCTTGCACGAAACTTGTGTTTCCCAATTAGAATATCTTGGTTACTGAGATCATTTTAACAAATCTTTCACAGACTATGTACACATTGTCTATCATAGGCAAAGAACATCTTACCCAATTGAGCTGTTTAAACACCAACATCAAACAGTCTTAGATTTTTATTCTCATTTCTGCACGAGACAAAATTACCTGGCAAGCAAGAGTTGTAAAGGCAGAGTCATGTTCTCACTTTTGTTTGATTTCCTTCAAGATACCTGCTGTGTTGCATCCTGTAATTTGATCAGTTGTTTCTACATAATGTTGTGAATGGAAGAAAACATGAAGATTTTCAGTACATGAGGCTTTTACGCTAGTTGCGCATTATTGTTAATATAACTGTTTAAAACGGGTCAGGTGAGAGCAGCCTTCGGTCAGTCCTCTTGGCTCGCAAGTGTTCTCACCTTCGCACACCATTCAGTCCAATTTGGACACACTTTTGAGAATTGATTTGTGTGTCATAGATATTTACCAATATCAGCAAAACTTTGTCTTGTTACCTGATTCTCATGTATGGGTGATTTGTCTTGTTACCTGATTCTCATGCATAGGTGATTGCCTTGGTTTTATGTCCTGTGTAAATAAATCAAAACTGTATGGAAAAATAAAGCTTCAATTCTTGTGAAAGGAACATGGAAGGAGCTGTTATGAAGTCGTCCGTTGAATGGATTTGGGAAGAATGTTGCTCATTTGTCCTGATGAGTGTGAATGTATTCCGTTTATTTGTTTACTGAACTAAATTTATTCAGATTAGAAAAAAATGATATCAGTCCATGATAAAAGGAAAAGCATTACAGAAATCTCATTGACGTGCGAGGGTATTTCACACGCTCTGGGAATATTATTAATCATGAATCATGCATACCTTGAGTATTAAAGGGACACAACCCTCTCTCTCTCTAACAGATTTGACACATGGTAGTGAAGTTTGTTCCCTGCCTATGGAATGCGATCAGTGTTGTATTTTCTACTGTACACATAATCATGATGTGTTCTTGTGAGCTTATGTGACTTCAGGTGTTTAGGCTACAAACTTTCACATTCGACTGCTCCTCATGAGTTGTGTAATGCCTGGACTTTGAAGGAAAAGTTGTTTTTTTTTTTTTTAACCTACAGCATCACAAGAGTTGTACTCTGCCCAGCCACAGCTGCTAACTGGGCTAGGGAAAACTTGACTTCTCATAGTATGTAGAAAAAACAATGCAGGAATCCGTATTGGGTGAAAACGAAAAAGTAAAAAAAAAAAAGAGCAACATAGCATTTTAATAAATAGTACCAGCATTCTCTTGTCCTCAGATGTTGTCATCCTTCAGGACTTAGTATATGGGTCTGGCTGTCTTCCTGGCTACCTTCAGCCTTCTTAAGTCAAGATGGAAAAGATGATGAAATTACTTGATTCATTAAGCATGAAACACTTGACATATTCAGCTGGCTCTTGACAGTGTTCTATGTATCAAACCCAGGGAGTAATCGCCTGCAAATAATTTCATTGAAGTGCTTGCCCATTCCACCACATCTGTAGGTACATAAAGAACAAACACTCAAGATCTTGTAGTATACAGTAAGATGTACATGCAACCTGTGTTACCCATAATGATGTGAACTGAAGTCTACCAGTTCATCACGGCCTATTCCTTTATGCCTGTTCTAAGCCACTTTCACCCGATTTTCAGACTCTAGCAATCATTGAATAGTTTTATTTAAAGGCCATTACCCGAAAGAAGTCATTAGGATTTCTCAGACAAATCACTGCATTCTCCCAACACGTTAGCAGCTGATCCCATGCAAGCAGACTGTATAAATCTCCAAGACTGTAACTTAATACTCTGTCGGGAAAGATGAAGATCTTAGAAGCATCATCTTCATGGATGAATTGATTTTAAAGTCATCGTGTTCCAAATGAATGACATGGAGGTCGTCATTTAGATGACCCAATTAATGAATTTATCAAGTGAAGTGTCCGGTTGGTAAATGAACTCAAGACACAGGTTCGATGTTTGTAGAACAATCTGTGTTAATGAAAAATCCCAAAATGGAGAGGAAATGCAGCAT
>JAFLJL010002286.1:22500-28238 GCA_018398815.1 Conus ventricosus | reverse complement strand
ACAATGAAGGTTGTACAGTGAACCAACCTATTCCCCAACAGATGTTAAAAGAGGGACAGGATGATAATTTGACAGCAGTTTTTAGTCAGATCGTGCGCCAATTTCAACATCGCAAAAACGAAGAAAAGAATTCCTTTAAAGCGCCTATTTTCCTTCAGTTTGTAAACACACCGTGCTGTCCCACACGCGACACTGTCAACCAGTTGATCAACTTTACTGTTCTCACACCAAGGACACACTCAACAATCGTAAATCATCACGTGCAAGTTGTAACTTTATGGCAACACGATCCGAAGTTTTAGCTGTACTCCAAGAAATCCCCTTCATAATTCTTGTAAAACTTAACAAAGCAAATTAGCCTTGATCTTGAGGACTAACTCAGAAAGTACCCAAATCACTCCAATCACATACCTTTAAGTTCCTCCATGCAAAAGATTACCAGACGCTCACAAACCGTGGCGATTAGTTGACCTTCTTTTTCGAGTCCCGAGTCCTGAGAGAGAGAGAGAGAGAGAGAGAGAGAGAGAGAGAGAGGAGAGAGAGAGGAGAGAGAGAGAGAGAGAGAGAGAGAGAGAGAGAGAGAGAGAGAGAGAGAGGAGAGAGAGAACGATAAACGATAACGATAACGATAACGAAAATTATTCAGAAAAGGCCACAGCCCCATTTGAAGGGGGTGAGTAATAAAGAACATAGTTAAACAAGGTATTTTATCACAAAAACCTAAACATTCTCAACATATGCAAATCACTCCTTCTTTTAAATGATTTGTACAGATATAAAGCAAGGTTTCTGGCAACGTTGTAATTTTTTGACGACAAAGACAGACTAACTTGAACAGTGCTGGGACGTCGATGATATTTTGACGGAATAAGTTTTTGTCATAGATCTGCAGAACAGGACATAAGAATACAAAATGAAGTTCATCTTCCCTACCAGATTTACACAATGGACACAACAAATCATATTCTGTATGGATATTATATCGTTGACGATGTACAGCAATATCGATACACCAAACCTGAATTTTGTTTAATTTATCAGTGTGAGAGAGAGAGAGAGAGAGAGAGAGAGAGAGAGAGAGAGAGGAGAGAGAGAGAGAGAGAGAGTGAGAGAGGAGAGAGAGAGAGAGAGGGGGTAGGAAGAGAGAGAAAGAGAGTATTTTCACTGGTTATTTGATGCCAACATTCATGCACTCATGCGAATTCGGTACCAGTGATCCTAACGAGTATTTGGGTTGTGGCTTCACAGCAATACAGGGTTAGCAGACCTTGGCCGAGTTTATTGGGACAATCGCCCAATGTGTGTGTGTTGTGTGTGTGTGTGTGTGTGTGTGTGTGTGTGTGTGTGTGTGTGTGTGTGCGTGCGTGCGTGCGTGTGTGTGTGTGGTGTGTGTGTGTGTGTGTGTGTGTGTGTGTGTGTGTGTGTGTGTGTGTGTGTGTGTTTCATGTTTTATTTTTCTCTTGTTGTGTGTTTACATTTCCATACTCGCACATGTGTGTGTGTGTGTGTGTGTGTGTGTGTGTGTGTGTTGTGTGTGTGTGTGTGTGTGTGTGTGTGTGTGTGTGTGTGTGTGTTTCATGTTTTATTTTTCTCTTGTTGTGTGTTTACATTTCCATACTCGCACATGTGTGTGTGTGTGTGTGTGTGTGTGTGTGTGTGTGTGTGTGTGTGTGTGTGTGTGTGTGTGTGTGTGTGTGTGTGTGTGTGTTTCATGTTTTTTTTTCTCTTGTTGTGTGTTTACATTTCCATACTCGCACATGTGTGTGTGTGTGTGTGTGTGTGTGTGTGTGTGTGTGTGTGTGTGTGTGTGTGTGTGTGTGTGTGTGTGTGTGTGTGTGTGTGTGTGTGTGTGTGTGTGTGTGTGTGTGTGTGTGTGTGTGTGCGTGCGTGCGTGTGTGTGTGTGTGTGTGTGTGTGTGTGTGTGTGTGTGTGTGTGTGTGTGTGTGTGTGTGGTGTATGTGCACGCGTGTGCGGGCTGTCTCCATGTTTGTTGATGAGTATGTGTATGTGTCCCTGATGTGGTGGTCGTGTTTTTGTTGGTGTCACGATTGTGTGTGTGTGTGTGTGTGTGTGTTCGTTCTTCTCTTTAACGTCTTTTCACAATGCTGTGATATTAGACGAAAAAAAAAGAGAAGAAAAAAAAAAAAAACAACCACCGCTCCCGTCTTCCTATCTCTGAACCTCCCTACCATTTCCCTTCAAAAATGAAATCTTAACAACAATAACATACAATAACATACTCAAAACATTTGTAAACATTAAATCAATGAGCCAACTGGGCTCCGTTTTAAGCCTTTAACAACATCCAGCATAAGCAAATCGTTCAATAAAATATTCTTAAAAGATGAATCTGAAACCGTTGAATCACAAATCGAAGGGGGTAAAAATGATTTCAAATGCTGACAGTGTAGAATAACATGGACAGGTGTTATTTCCTCACCGCAGACGCACTTAACATGACTGTTGAATTTGCATCTGAGAGCATTCAGTCTGAATCTGTAGACCAGGGATGACAGTGTTCGGTTTTCACACATGAGCTCACCATTGCAGGAATGCATATGTTTGACTTTGAAAATATTCCTCTTTTCAGTGAAATTTACAAAAGAACCTCCTAATAGTTCCTTCACATGATTCCAACAAGTTTTCGTTATTAAGGAATAACTTTCAGATAAAGATAAAGGAATTTTAACACATACAGAATTTTTAATGTTCATTGCACCCTTTTAGCTGTTCTGTCCGCCCATTCATTACCAAAAATATTACAATGTGATGGAACCCAAGAGAATGAGATACTAGTTCCGCGCAGTGACAAATAATGGATTGTATGACAAATTTCTGCAATAATATCACCTCTTACTTTTAGATTATAAGACTGTAGCGCGTCTACAAACAGATTTAGAATCAACCAAAAATAATACCTGAACTGGACTAAAAGGAAGATCAAGCAGAAAATTCAAACCCATCAAAATAGCAATAAGTTCTGCTGTAAATATTGAAAAGTGTTTTCCAAGATGGTAAGCCTTTTCTGCTTTTAAAGCTGGGATTACAAATGCAGCTCCAACCATGTCATTATCTAGCTTAGAGCCATCAGTGTAAATTTTTAGATGGTCCGGGTAGTGCTCAAAAATATGAGCTTTTACAGAAGCAGATAAAGTGGGACCATCATTTTTCTTTATATTGTATAATTAGTATCGAAATAGGCTGATAGTAGTTCCCATTTAGGGACTGCAGTGAACAGTACACGAGATGATATATCTTTCTTATTGATTCCTGACTCTTGAAAAATGTCATAAGTGAAAGTGCCTATTGTTTCTAAAGAGGCAACCGACTTTGCTCTTTTGGGAAAATCCGTGTCTGATTTTACGCACACTTCATCATAATTTGAATTTGGAACTGATGTACTCCTTAGGACATATTTAGATGATGCAAGTTTCATATTTTCTTCAAAAGGTAATATACCAATTTCAGCATATGTTTTTAATGAAGATGTATATACTGGAACTCCAATCGCAAGTTTATAGGCTTTACTGTCTATACTTTGCATTTTTTTTAAAAGGTATTTTGGGGCAGAGAAGAATACCTCTTGGGCATATGTTAATTTTGAACGAATAAGTGCTGTTACTAGATGTATAAGAGTGGAAATGTCTTGTCCCCACTGTTGTTTGCTGACAATTTTTAGGAAGTTCAGACTCTTTTTAGCTTTCATCATTACGTGTTCTAAATGCTCTTTCCATGACAATTTTGATGCAAGGATTACTCCTAAAATTTAACAGACTGTGCATAATTGATAACTGACCCTTCTAGATTGAAAGAAGGCAAATCTCTGCGATCGTAACCAGAGTCAAAAAGCATCATATGTGATTTCTCTGGAGACAAAGCTAAACCATTTTGAATCATAAAACCATTTATATTATCAAGTTCTCTTTGATACAATTTTTTAGTGTAATTTAGCGATCTCATTGGAGTGCGTTTTTTCATAGTCACTTTCATCCATATGCAGATATCATCAGCATATTGAACCAATTCAATATGATTAGACACAGATGATGGCAGGTCATGTGTTAAAAATATTGAAAAGTATTGGTGCTACTACTGATCCTTGTGGAATTCCCATATGAAGTGGTTTTAATTTTGAGTAAGTGTGTCCTATTCTGGTCTGAATTGATCTATCTGCTAGAAAAGTCTTGAAATAATTATACATGCAACCTGATTAAGCCAATGGATTTTAATTTATAATGTAGTCTAGAGTGCCATACTTGATCGTACGCTTTTTTGATATCAAGAAAGTAGCCAGTACATTTTTCCTTCTAGCAAACTGATGTTTAATTTGGGTTGTTAATTTGGTAAGGTGATCGATGGTTGATCTACCTTACGAAACCTGCTTGATGTATTGGTATGATATTGTTCTTTTCGCAGTAGTGTAGGAGACGATTTAAAATTATTTTTTCCATCAGTTTCCCGTATGTGACGTCAGAGCAATAGGCCGATAACTGTTTATGTCTGATTTTGGTTTACCAAGCTTGTGTATGGGAACAATAATAGATTGTTTCCATATTAATGGAATATTTCCAGACGACCAACATCTTTGTATGAATTGGTGAAGAAAGTTAACAAAATTAGCAGGTAAATGTTTGATTAATTCATTTGATATTCATCAGGGCCTACTGAAGTTCTTTTATTTCCATTGGAGAAAATGACATCCTTCATTTCTTTTAAGGTGATTGGGGCATTGATAAAATGGCTGTTATCTTCTATTGGATCATTGTATATTTCACTGGAAGATTCTTTCTCTCGAAAACCTCTATCCTTTTCTGACAAGCCCTCTTTGCAACTCGTCATTGCAAACATTTCTGAGAAAGCTTCGGCCTTTTGTGAGTTAGAAGGAAATTCTTCATTTTTTACATGTACTGGATATTCTGGAAGGCATACTCCATTTTTTCATATCCTTCACTTTTTTCCAAACCTTCTGAAGATCTGCATGATCAGAAACTTCATTTTTACAAAAGTTAGACCAATACTGCCGTTTGGCTGTTCGTTGACTCTATTGCTATGTATTTTTGCCTTCTTCATATTTTTGTGTTTTTCTTCCTTCTTTTTGTCTTTGAGATATTCATTAAAGGCTTCTTTCTTCAACTGTTTAGCCTCTGCGCAAGCATCGTTCCACCAAACATTTCCTGAATATTTATTATCTTTCATTTGATTGCACTTCGGTATTGAAGAATCAGCTGCGTACAAAATTATCTCAGTAAATTTTGCATAAACACTATCTATGTTATCCGACTGAAGTTCTTCAATGTTATGCATTGACAACAATCTTTCAAATTTGTCCCAATCCGCATTTCTGTAATTATATTTAGGGATTTTATCTTTTACTGAATCCTGACTTACTGGTTTGTCATTTAAACTGATAACAACGGGAAGATGGTCACTACCCAATGTATCCTTGACAGTATCCATTCACAGTTGCATGCAATAGTGGTGATATAAGTGACAAATCGATGGCAGATGGCTTATGTTTCGATATATCTGGGATTCTAGTTACACTCCCATTTGAGTAGATATAAAGCAGAATCAACAACATTTTCGACGAAACGGTTATTGATTGACCTGCCAACAGTGCATTCCTTGTCCCAAAAGGGAGAATGAGCATTAAAATCGCCCACTATCAACCATTTATCTTTCTGATCCTGAATCGAGCGTAGCCACTCCGTGTTCTGTTCGTCTGGACCAGTTGGCAG
>JAFLJL010002286.1:0-17500 GCA_018398815.1 Conus ventricosus | reverse complement strand
TGTCTCTTCTTCCCTGTCCTTTGAAATCCTTCACCTTCTGTCTCTTCTCCCTGTCTGAATCTTCACTTCTGTCATCTTCTCCCTGTATCTGAATCCTTCACCTTCTGTCCTCTTGCTCCCTGTCCTCTGATTCCTTCATCTTCTGTCTCTTCTCCTGTCTCTGAATACTTCACTTGATTCCTATTCTCCCTGTCATTTGAATTCTCACCTTCTGTCCTTCTCTTCTCCCTGTCCTCTGATTCATTCACTTCTGTACTTTTTCTCGCTGTCCTTTGAATCATTCACCTTCTCGTCCTCTTCTCCTGTCCTGAATTCCTTCACCTTCTGTCCTCTTCTCCTGTCCTCTGAATCCTTCTCCTTCTGTCCTCTTCTCCCTGTCCTCTGAATCTTCACCTTCTAGTCTCTTCTCACTGTCCTGTTATCCTTCACCTTTGTCCTCTTCTCCGGTCCTCTGAATCCATTCACCTTCTGTCTCTTCTCCTGTCCCTTTGAATTCCACCTTCTGTCCTCTTCTCCTGTCCTTGTATCATTTCTCCTTCTGTCCTCTTCTCCTGTCCTTTGAATTCTCCACCTTCTTTTCTTTATGTTGTTTTTTTCCTCCTTCACCACACACCTCCTCTCACCACATCACCTCCTCCTCCACCAAGGACCACCCCATCATCATCTCATCGTCGTCGTCGTAGTCAGTCCGTCGTCGTTAGTCGTCGTCATCGTTGTTCGTAGTCGGTCGTCGTCATTCGTCTTACTATAATCTTTCATCGTCGTCGTCGTCGTCGTCGTTATTAACTTAATACTTCGCGTTTTCTTCTTCTTGTTCTGCAATTTTGTTCTTCCTCTTCTAATTTCTTCCTTTGGTTATTATTGATGATTACCAATAGTTTAATTTTAATAATTAATGTTAATTATATAATAATATTAATATAATATATATTAATTATATTTTTATTATTATTTTGATTATTTTTTTTAAAAATTATTATCATTATTGTTATTCAATTGGTATTGTTATTATTCTTATTATTTTCGCATCATCATCGTCATTATAATGATTTATTATTAGTGGTGGTTTGTGGTAGTGCTGATGCTGCTTGGTAGGTTACTTTTTTTTTTTGGAAGGACTTGTAATTCAACGCGGGTTGGTGACAGCCCTGATTGGTCCATATGCGGGTCAGCTGGGCCTGTACCACAAACATTGCTTTAACTGTTGTTGTTATTGTGACTTGTTTGTATTTTGTTATTGTTGTTGCATGATGATGATGATGATGATGATGATGATGATGATGTTGTTGTTGATGATGATAACATATTAAACAAGCTACATAAACCAATGAGATGAGAAGTAAGAAAGAACAATAATCTTAAAAATTCTTTTGTATAATGATGAATATAATATAATAATAGTAATAAATAATAATTATAATTATTATAATAATTATAAGAATGTTAATAAAAATGATAATATAATAATGATTATAATAATTCTGTAGTGATGATATTGATGTAATTAAACAATTGCAGCTATTGTATATTTAGACATCATCTTCAACAACATCATTCACCATCATCATTACTCTCTTCTTTATCTTTTCTTTACTAGGCCACTATAGATACTATCAGTAGTGCTATTTTCAATCAGATTACTGTCTTTATCTACTTATTGATAGGCCCCCTATAGCTACATTTTATGAGTGACTAGTATCAATCAGATTACTGTCTTTATCTACTTCTTTCTACGGCCCCTATTGCTTCATATCTGGTAGTGCCTATTATCAATCAGATTTACTGTATTTATATACTTCTTACTTGGCCCACTATAGCTACTATCAGTCAGTGCTATTTTCATGAGATTTCTGGCGTTTTATTTGGAACAGCATCTTCTGCCAATTTTACGCAGGACTGTAAGCATCTTCAGTCGTGTTTTGCTGCGGAAGAATCGTTCACCCTTATTTGTCGTCATTTCTACAATGGTCGCGGCTTTTTTTTTTGGCAGTGCAACAGTCGACGTTTTTCCTTCCAGTTGAGGTCGTCTGGATCGTGCTGAAAAAAGATCTCTTCTGTGTTGTGTAGGCCGTGTGTGAGGCTGAGGTCTTCAAAAGGTCTATTCTGATTTGATCGGTGTTTCTACTAGATGCAGGGTTAATACTGGGGGCTAATCGTTGGCTACAGGCCGCTATGTGCCAAATTTCTGGCCAAATCCTGATGTTTTGGCTCTGCTAGTTTATGCTTAGCAGACAGGCCCCATGGATTCGGATTGGATGGTGTAGACTTATGAAAGAGCTTGGACACATTAATGTGTTGATTAATTAAAGGCATGTGTATGTGAGCTCTGTTGCCTGGCTTGTGGAGACTTAAGTTGCCTCTATCCTGTTTGGTGGTGTTGCACACGGGGGGTGGGTTTTGATTTTGGGATGTGAAGGGTGGTCTGAGGGCTGAAGGGTGTGGTGGTGAGGAAATGGGGGGTGGTTGGGGATGGATGGCAATGGGTGTTGATTATGTTCACTGCCCCCCCCTCACCCCAATTATCAATCGCGGGGTGATGGGGGAATAATTTGTTCATCATCATGCCAATGGAAGTTGTGCAATGTGATCACTCTGATCATGGGCAACTTACATTCAGACGACAAATGATGAAATAAACGAAGGCCTTGATTTTACGCCAAGTTCAAGGTGTGCTTTAGCGATGGATTTGGAATTTAGGAGACCACAATAGTGAAACGTAGTGTTGTTGCCTGTTATTCATGTGTTCTCTCATTCCTGTCGTCGTGCTGAGACAAAAAAATCTGACTGGCTTTACTTATTTATGTCCTGCCAGTGCCTAATAGATGCATAAGCTGGCAAATTATCTCCATACTTGGTCCTTATTTTTTGTGTTGGTATAAGGATTTCTCTTTCCAGGGAACTGTAATGAACTTGGGTTTTAAAGCAAATGTCCCTATTCGTCTGATTGGCAGTTAGAGCATTGCCTTGAGACTATTACAGTCATTGACGCCTATCGTCGCGTACTGTGCTATCAAAAAACAAGGGTGGGGGGGAGGGCTTGAACTGTCAGGTGTTGTTTCTATTTCTCGCTCTCTGCTGGGTCTGTTAGTCTGTCTCTCTACTTTCTCTCTCTGTACAGTGTGCAGATGGGTGTCTTTGTTTATTATGCACCTCTTCTCTTTTATTCAAGACCCACCAAAACGTAACCATGGGCACTGGTGGTCACCTTCCGCTCACTTGGAATAACTGTGACGTCACCACCGACTGTTCCTCTGTGTGGGTACCTTTGTATGGGCCCCGTCCATTCTGCCGTGTAGAAGAATTCATCTGCGGAGTTGTCTCACGTCATGCTACAAGGCGGGCTGCAACTTGCTTGTCTCGCAGTGTGGTCACAAATTGACCTCCCACGGAACCGGATGTGACCGTCATGGCGGACCTTGCCAAACGATGGGGACGACCCTGTCCTGGAAAAAGGTTGGTGATCCAAGAGATAAATGAAGCAACAGAGTTCAGTGTCTGAACTGCCAAACAAACAGGGCTGCCAATGTTTGTCTGATTGTCAGGATTATTTATGGTGATGTCTGTTCAGATAATCATTGCAAAGTCGATTTTTATGAGGAATTGTTCTTCACCAGCGTACAGGGCTCTGCAGGGAATTCACCTGCAGCTGCACACGTGCCGCCAACATCCAGTCTGGATGCTCTTCCGCATGTCACTCATCCTGGACAGTATTCGTAACCTCCCTGCCCCCCAGTCAGGTCAAAGGTCAAGGGGTTGGAATGAGTGGAATGAGTGGGTGTGGAAGCTGTTGGATTTGTTGCAGGATGCTTCAGAGGATAGCTGAAGTGAAAAACCATCCTGCTTTGGACATCCTGTCTCTTGGGCAAGATTTTGCTGAACGGCGTCTGGAGCATGAACAGATACCTCGACGCCTATCTGCATTTCTTGCCTCGTTTTAACATAAATCCCAAACGTACAGACACCGGCATGTTCGTCACATCCAAGAAACGGGTTACAGATGTCAGACCAGAGTGAAGAAGAGGCTCTTTGGAGATGCGACTGTGTGGCGTCTGGACATGGTCGTCACTGCCCAGTCCAGGGACGCAAATGGAGACGATCAGGGAAACCAAAAATGGTCAGCTGTTACTACTTGCTGGTTAGTGTTGACTGGGTCTGAGAAAGTTATGTGGTGGATAGGAGAGAGAGAGAGAGAGAGAGGAGTGAGAGAGGAGAGAGAAGAGAGTGAGAGAGGAGAGAGTGAATTGAAAGGTGAGAGAGAGAGAAGAGAGCGAGATGAGAGAGGGGGGGTCGTGTGTGTCTATCTCTGAATTTAAAAAAGGACTTTATGTATAACTATTTGTCTGTGTTTACATCATCCTCATTATGTTCATTGGGGTGGTTTTTGAAATGTTCATGACAATATTTAACAATGTATAAGTTGAGAAAAAACCAAAGATGAAAGAAAACATGAGAGGTTTATGAGGAGGAAGAGATAAGATAGGAGTATTATGATGATGATGATATTTGTGATGATGATGATGACAGAAAAGCTGGCGCCCGCTTGATACTGTCAAGATGGAAAAGCGATGCTCAGTGATTATGTTCTGGATGGAATAACTGTGTAGGTGACCGGTTCTAGAATGACGCAATGTGTAGGTGGATACATGTTCAGTATGGATATAACTGTGTAGGTGACACTTGTTCAGAATGTTACACTGTGGAGGTGTCACTATTCAGATTGACGCAGTGTGATAGGTGACATGCTCAGAATGATAAACATGTGTAGGTGTCTTGTTCTGGTTAATAAATGTGTAGGTGACCTGTTATGTTATTACACTGTCGTGTGACTCTGTTCAGGTTTATACTCTGTGTAGGTGACATTTTCTGATTGTTAAACAGTGTAGGTGACAATGTTCTGGATTTATCATGTGTTGGTGTACAATGTTCATGTCAATACAATGTGTAGGTGTCACTGTTCAAGGATATACAATGTGTAGGTGACACTGTTAATGATAATTACACTGTGTGTTGACACTGTTCATGTTTATACATGATGTAGGTGACAAGGTTTTCATGTTAATACACTGGGTAGGTGTCACTGTTCTATGTGTCTAAACTGTGTTGGTGACACTGTTAGGTTATTACTCTGTGTAGGTGACACTGTTCAGGTTAATCACAATGTGTAGGTGACATTGTCAATGATTTACACTGTGTTGGTGAAATGTTCACGATAATGCACTGGGTAGGTGGAACTCTGTAGGATAATTAACACTGTGTAGGGTGACATTGTCAATGATAAACACACGGTGTAGGTGACATTGTCTGGTTTTACACTGTGTTGGTGACACTGTCAGAATGATACTCTGTGTGTGACATTGTTCTTGTTATTACACTGTGTAGGTGGACACTGTTCATGTCTTATTACATGTGTAGGTGACATTGTCAGTATGATACAATGTGTAGGTGACACTGTTCAGGTTAATACCAAATGTGTAGGTGAATATGTTAAGATATTATACACTTTGTAGGTGACATGGTTCAGGATAATACACTGTGTAGGTGACACTGTTCATGTATTCACTGGTAGGTGGACATTTGTTCAGAGTGATACACTGTGTAGGTGATACGGTTCAGAATAATGCTATGGGGTGGTGACACTGTTCAGGTTAAGACACTGTGCTGGTGTATGTTCAGGTTCAGTTCAGTTCAGTAGTTTTATTTAACGTCTTTTCATCGCAAGATGATCTTTAAGACCTTTTAACTGCAAATGTACATTCCATTTTATACCAGCCCACTTCCCCCACCCCCGCACACACACCCTCCCCCCCAAAATAAACAAACTTTTAAAACTCATCTCAAATGGCTTTTCTCTAAATAGTTTTCAACTGGGGACCGAGCCAACACCCCCCCCCCCCCCCCGTGCAAAATAAAAAAAATGCAAGGGGTATTTACCTCTCTATCACTTGGTCAGAATTACTTATAAAAATTTTTTCTTTCTCCTTATTTGCTGGGTTTAGTTATAGGCATTCAAATAAAAGAGGACGAATTGAAATATTCTCCTGTCTTATACCACCGCTATACTCGTGATTATTTTGTATTCCATTGTTTTTAACCGCAATTTATAATTTAATCTGGCTGATACCTTGGACCTGATGGTAAGGATGATTAATTTATCATTATAGATTTTCTTCAGTTATTATTTTCCTTTCGCTCGGGTTCATTTCATGACGGAAGAAAAAATTGATTGCACTTTGTTGAAGGGTGTTTAAAAATTGTACAAGCTCCTGTTTCCCAGTTTGCTCTGCTAATTCATTTCTCGTTTTTAAGCCACAATGTGAAAAGGAACCCTGCAAAAAGAGGTGAAGGTGACGCTGGTCAGATTGTTTACTATGTGCAGGTGCTACTGTTCTGGTGATAATCTGTGATAGGTGACACTGTTCAGGATGTTCACTGTGTAGGTGTCACTGTTCAGGAATGATACTATGTGTAGGTGGACAAAGTTCAGAATGATACACTTTGTAGGTGACACTGTTCAGAATGATACACTGTGTAGGTGACACGGTTTAAGGATGATAAAAATGTGTAGGTGACAATGTTCAGAATGATACAATGTGTAGGTGAAAACTGTTCAGATTGTTACACTGTGTAGGTGATACTGTTCCAGGATGTTTGCATTGTGTAGGTGGACATCTGTTATGAATATTTGGCCATTGTGTGTGACAATGTTCAGTTGACACACCATGTTAGATGACAATGTTCAGGAATTATACTCCTTGTATGTGACACTGTTCAGGTATGTCTCCTCCTTGTGATGAACACTGTTCAAGAATAATACACATGTATGTGACACTGTTCAGAATGACCCACACCGTGTAGATGTCACTGTTCCGTTTAGTATCAACTTGTATGTGGAAAATGTTCAGAATTGTACAACATGTAAGGTTGACCACTGTCAGTAATGATTACAAATGTAGGTTGACACTGTTCAGAATGATTCTCAATGTTGGTGTCACTGTTCAGAATGATACACCATGTATGTGGACACTGTGCAGAATGTTACATCCATGTATGTGAACACTGTTCCGAAGATACACCTGTGTGTGACACTGTTCAGATTGTTTATCCTTTTTGGTCATTGTTCCAGTAATGTTTCACCTTGTATGTGACACTGTTCAGACGGATGCACCATGTAGATGGACACTGTTCAGAATTATTTACACCATGGTATGTGACATGTTAAGAAATGATACACCATGTAGATGACATGTCGAGTATGATATGCCATGTAGGTGGACACATGTTCTGAATATTCACATTGTATGTGTAACTGCTGTCGGCCCGTGATGAAAATCGCGCTGTTTTGTTCCATCGTGCCTGCCTGGAAGACGATAAGCAGGCTACGTGACTCACGGCAGTGTCCCGTGTTACACAGCTGTGCAAATAGGAATGAACTTGTGTTCACATGCTGTGCTGTTCAAGATTGGTTTTAGGGTCTATTATATCTTTCTACTCATAAACTGGATATATTTACTGGGTGCGTGATTTGTGTTCAGTTGTTTGTGATTCTTTGTTTGCTGTTTGATACACTTCGGTTCATCCACGCGTTTCTGAGGGTTTTTTTTTTTTCATAGAGAAGTTTTGTTTCATAGTTGGCCAGGACACGGGCACGTGTATAGTATATCTATGGAGGCAGTGTTAGCTCTGAAAGTCGTGTACGTGTGTGTGCTCTTTTCTTCTTCTTCTCTCTCTCTCTCTCTCTCTCGCTCTCTCTCTCTCTTCTCTCTCTCTCTCTCTCTCTTTCCTCTCTATCTCTCTCTCTCTTGCTGGGTGTGTGCTTGTGCGCGCGCGCATGTGTGTACCACGTGTGTGTGTGTGTGTGTGTGTGTGTGTGTGTGTGTTGGTGTGTGTGTGTGTGTGTGTGTGTGTGTGTGTGTGTAAGTGTTTGTGTGCTGTGTGTGTGTGTGTGTGTGTGTGTGTGTGTTGTGTGTGTGTTGTGTGTATGTGTGTGCTGTGCGCGGCGCGCGCGATGTGTGTGACCGACCCTGCATTGGATAGTCTTGTTGCTTCTTGTAGGCCTACTTCATTCAGATCTTTTGTTCGTGCGTACGCGTGCGTGGTCTGTAGCGACTACTATGGCGGAGGCGTTTGAACACAAACTTCAATGAACACAATTGACGTGATGATGTGTTGTGCGTGGTGCGGCATTCGTGTGTCTCAGATAGGTACATGATAAAGGATTATCCGCTAACTAGGCTTTGTGTCAAATTCTCAATGATTTGTTTGCATTACTCACTCAGATATTTATGGTGATGAGAAGGCAAACTGCCCAAAGTGTATCTGCATAATTGATTCCATAAACTGAAATAAATATGGGATATTGTCAGCACTTTTCAATGTTATATACAAAGAAAAAAATGTGCTCAGACATAGAGAGAATTTCATAATTCTGGCAACTTTCGATCCAGGTTCTTTCTTTGTGTCAGTGTAATTAGTGTCGATTCTTTCAATTGCCGGACTTATTGTTCATCGGAAAACAAAAAAAGAGCCGACCCGTCAATTGATCTGCTCAAGAATGTTTTGGATCTGTCTGATCTTTGCTTGCGCACAGATGAATGCGTGTAATTATTTTCTTCGTTGGTATAACCCCCGTGAAAATGCCTAGAAAATCATATGCACAAACCTCACCAGTCATAGCTAGACATCAACTCGGCATTTTGATGTGTTGACATGTCTTATGTAAGCTTCGATACTAATGAAAAGTGTGGTATACGTCTGTTTGGCAGTCACCATTGACCGCTGTTGTTGGTGTGTGGTTCTGTGTGTGTGTGTGGTGTGTGTGTGTGTGTGTGTGTGTGTGTGTGTGTGTGTGTGTGTGTGTGTGCATTCTCTCTCTCTCTCTCTTCTCTTTCTCTCTTCTCTCTCTCTCTCGTCTCTCTTTCTTTCGCTCTTTATCTCTCCAGTAGTGGTTGTCAACATGAAGATGAAATGAGGAACATTTTGCATTGGTGTGTGTATATGGACATCAAATTTCAAATGTTTCACGAACGGGCACGTTAGCAAATGGTCTGGTAGGAAGCATTTTCATTGTTATATCTGACATCTGCATGTGTGGCTTGATGTGAATTCTTGCTTTACTATAAAGCATGGTGCGGTTGTGATAGAATCAGTTTCGGCATGCATCACATGCACGTTAGTGCACGCAGATAAACAAGTCAGAACATGCCTAGGCCCGTGGTGGGTAACTGCCACGTGTTCCAGTTGTAAGCTGACAGTGCCGACAGTGACCGTTTATTTTGGCCCGGTACCGGCTCTGTCAGGTAGGAGTCCCGCGTTTTATTTTCTGTCAGTTGTATAGGAAGGATTTGAATGTCCATTAGTGTCCTGGTTGAGCGTGATAGCTTCAGAAACGCTGCTTCTCACGGAGTTGAATTTCAATTTTCTCTTGGTGTGTTCAGGTAGTCTGTTTCATTCGCTGTTTTTTTGGTGGGTTTTGTTTGGTGGCAAATTATTTTGTGGTGAATGCATGCCAATGCGTATGAAAGGAAGACGTATTCATGTTGGTTTTCGTTATGTCGTCAAAGAATCCACAATACATGTGTCATCAATCGACCACAGTTCGTTGGCATTGTGGCACTAGTATTAATGAAGAAACAAAGAATCTGTTGTCAATCTACACTAACAGCCTGACGTAGAATCACATTACGCCGTAGGGAGGAATAGCTTGTGGAGGATTATTAGCGCGAGTAGCTGCAGCTGTCAGCAGAAGTGTGCTGTTTGAAAAACCAATCCGCGTCCGTTCCATCCCTTCCCTCCTGCTACCGATAGGCGGTCAAGGAGTTATTGCCCTTGTCTTCATCTTTATGATTCCTCTGCGGACAAACGTGGTTGACCACTGTTCAGACGGAAACAAACACATGGTATGTGACTCTGTTCAGAATGATAAGCTGTAGGTGGTAGCCGTTAGAATAATACACATGTAGGGAAACAGTTCAGGTTATAAAATTGTTGGATTTTGATTTATGCAGGGTGTTGCAACCATAGAAGTGTTAATTGTGTTTCTGGTGTTAATTGATTATGACTGGATAGATTGTATAGGTCTATAGAAAGTGTTAAAATTGTGTTTTGGTGATAAATTGATATGTGTTAGATTATATAAGTCTAGTTGCGTTTTTAATTGTGTTTTGGTGAAAAATTGATGTGCTGATAGATTGTACAGGTCTCTAATGGTTGAGGGTGGAAAAAATGTGTTAGCTATCAACTTTCTTTGGGGGTGGGGTGGAGGGGGATGGGGAGAGGAGGGTAAATGTGTCAAGTGCTCAACGGTTTCAGGGTAATAAACTGTTAATTGATTGTCTGTGTAAGGTTTAACATCGTTGTGAGTGATTATGGTTTTATAAACTGATATTCAGCACAGATGTAATCTCCTGTGGGTAATGATGATGATGATGATGTTGATGATGATGTGATGATGATGATGATGATGTTGTTGGATGTGTTGTTATTCATGTTAGATGACTGCTGCTTCTGCTGATTGTCCACAGATCAAGACAGTTGAATCTAACCCGGATGATGATGGTCAACAGTTGGTGTTGATTTATGATGATGATTATGCTGTTGATGTGATGTTGACGCTTTGCGGCTGCTGTAATGTTGTTGGCAGTGATGATATTGATGAATGACAAGATTGCTGCTGCTGATCTTTTATAATGACGATGTTTATTGTTCACAGATCATGACAGTTGTAGATCTAACCTGGATGATGATGATATGATGCTTGATTGCTGATTAAAGATAATGATGACGAGGACGACAATTAACGAAGATAATATCGATGATGATGTTGATGCACAGTGATGATGTTGTTGACAATGATGACGACAACACGATGATGCTGATGACGATAATGATGTTGTTGATTGCATGGTGAGAACGATGATGATGATGATGATGATGGTGATGCATGAGATTTTGATAATGATGATGATAATGATGTTGGTGATTGCACGGTGATAATGATGATGATGATAAGATGATGATGATAATTGATTAATGCTTATATTGTTCATGCGTGATGATGTTTTTGATAGTGTTGATGATGTTGTTATTGATAATGATGTGGAAGATGATGGTGATCTTTTGGTTGCAAAGATCAAGAAAGTCCATATCTAGCCTGGATGGTGTGATGATGATGATGATGATGTTGTTGATGTTGTTGTTGATAATGAGCATTTTGTATTGATGATGATGATGTTGATTTATGATATGTGATGATGATGATGATGATGTGTTGATTGTCCACAGATCAAGTCTGTCCATCTAACTTGGATGATGATGATGATGGGATGATGATGATGATGATGATGATGATGTTGTTGATGATGATGATGATGATGATGACGTCGACGTTGTGTTGATGTCGATGATGATGATGATGATGAGGATGCGATGTGATTGATGATGATGATCATTGATCAATGTTGTGTTGTCATATGATGATGTTGATGATGATGACGATGATGGAAGATGATGATGATATTGAAATTGTTGCACAGTGATTATGTTGTTGATTAATGATAAATGATGATGATGTTGATGATGATTATGATGATTGTTTCCATGATCCAGTCAGTGAAGATCTAACCTCCATAACACAGTTGGATCACCCACCTCATCTCCACCACACACACACCACACACCACTTCAGATTCAACCGCCCCAGCCACCCTGCTACCGTCTTGACCTTCTCCCCACTGTTGACGTCATGACGGCGTCTCCACCAACGTCTGGTCACGACGTCGCCAATCAACACCAGCGGAAAGGAGGAAAACGAGATCTGCCGCATTGTGTGTTTGCCCAACGAAGCCTAGTCATGGCGGACATCAACAACTAGAAGGTGATGGTGATGCGGACCCTGGCTCCCCCTCACACAGTGTCTGCCTCTATGACCTTAGTGTATCACCATGCCGCCTGGGCTCTGTTGTACTGACGGCATGGTTTCCATGTACAGGTTAACCTGATCTATCTGATCAAAGTGACAGAACACTGACAGTGACGTTCACGGATAAAAAACGGTTAGGAGGTTTATAGGTGTAGGTAGGAAAGAGTGACGACGTTTTTGTTGGTCAGTTGTGTGGAAGATGGACGCCGGTCTGCGGCCGTGCAGGTGCTGACCAGACTGGATGACGTGGTGAGGGTCCTGTAAACGACCACCAGACTACCAGGCTGGACAGGACTGAGGAACCATGGGACAATCTGTGATGACGGGACTAAACAAGTCAGTGGTGTCTGGTCTTCTGGACAGACCTGGTGCACAGCGGTGGAGGTCAGTTATGGCCACGTCCACCCACACCTCTTGACAACTCTGACATCAAGGTCTCCTAGACGTGTGTGCAGGACAGGGCTGGTGTCATCTACATTGCGTGTGGGTTGGTCGTCTCGTGTGTGTTGGTGAGGAACAAGGGGAGGGACATGTGCGAGACGTATGCTGACCTTGACCTCAGTGTCCCGGGTATGGGCCAGTCCTCGGGGGCTGTGTCTGAACAGACCTGACGTCTGTGTGTCTTGGACAGATCTAATGGTGTCAGTGTTGTTTGTGTGTATGACTGGTGTAATCTTTCTGACCTGACATCATCATTGTGTGTGGTGTGTGTGTGTGTGTGTGTGTGTTGTGTTGTGTGTGTGTGTGTGTGTGTGTCCATCTGTGTTTGTCTGTCTTCGGTTTTTTTTTTATGTCTGTCACAATGTCTGTTTATCTGTCGTTTTCTGCTCTGTTTCCGTAACCACATACCTTGTGTTTGTCTGTGGTATGTAAGTTTTTCATTCGGTCTGTCGTTTCATCAGTCTGTTTATCTGTTCTATCACTTCCTATCCCATCTGATGTGGATTGTCGTTACCTGATGGTTTCCGTCACTGACGTAGATCTGATGAAGATAGGGGAGAACAACACACCCTGGTTCCCTTCTCTCTGCACTGGCTGACTCTTTGCCACGTGTACGTCATTTCTCATGAAGTCATGTCGGCTTTTCATTTGCAGGGTCGGTCTGATGGGGCCACTGAGTTGTTCAATACAAATACGTTTTTCAGCAGCTGTTAGTGTAGAACGATAACCGCCAAACCGTGAAGGCGAACGAACAGTTGCTGTATACAAGCAACAAAGATGCGACAATGGAATCCTGGTAGTTTATTTCCACAGTATATTCTCCATTAGCATTAAAGTAACTGATGGAAGAAAGAACAGGGAAAGAGAAAACTGAGTAAGTAGGGTTAAAAATCAGCTTGATTTCAGAGTAATTGGGGTTCTTATGCCGCGCATGTTTTAGATTAGTTCGTTACAAAACGTTTTCTCGTGACTTCATACGGTTTCTTGGCTCCAAGACATTGTTCGTATATGACGTTGTTTAATACTGTGGGGTACCAGACTACACCTTTGGTAAATAGAATTTAAAAGGTAGTGATAACTAATGTGACACATCTTAGAATATTCAACCAATGTTCAAGTATTGCTCTTTTGTGAAAATTTTTTTTTCGAGATCTATAATGTGCTTGGGTCAGTGTACAATATTTGTACTCAGGTTTAAGTAGATCATGAAGGAAATAAAGAATGCCCGATCACTCAGTTCATTTTGTATGAGTAGAAACAGAGTAATGTAGACTTTGTATAAGGAATGTCAAGTAGAACTCTGGATTTGCTGATGCTAGCAGATTACTATATTAAAACGTAATGGGCTTCTATGTTATATATAGAGAGAGAGGGTTCAGTTTGCTGAGATTAAAGTAGATCCTTATCATAGATAGGACTACATGCTCTTCAAAAATAGAATAAATTTCAAATCTACTATTACAAGTGAGATCTGTACCCAACATCTGAAACAAATGTAGGTGTGGGTGTGTGTGTGTGGTGTGTGTGTGTGTGTGTTGTGTGGGTGTGTGTGCTGTATCTTTCGTTGTACCATGGACAGTAGGGCTGGAGGTGTGGGGGGTATCATACGTGACCAACACTTGGACAGTCAGGACTGGCCTCAGTCATGAGAAGCATGGCTGGGGTGCTGTGGTAAACGGTCCATTCTTATGTTGTCCATCCAGTCCTTTGTGTTGTTTCCCTCCAGTCCTTTGGGGTGTCATCCAGTCCATTCTTGGGGTCCATTCCGCCCTTTCATGTTGTCTTCCAGTCTTTCATGTTGTCCCTCACATGTCTGTCTCCCATGTTGTCACATCTCTAGTCCAATAACTTCATGTGTTTCTCCAGACCGTCTTGTTGTCCATCCAAGTCCTTTCATGTTATCATACTGTCCTTCTTGTTGTCCCATCCAGTCCTTCATGATTCCATCCAGTCCTTCATGTTGTCCATCACAGTCCTTATGTTGTCCATCCAGTCCTTCATGTTGGCCTCCTGTCCAGTCCTTCATGTTGTCCTTCAGGCCTTCTTGTTGTCCATCCCAGTCTTCATTGTTGTCTTTCAGTCCATGATCCAGTCCTTCAATGTTGTCCATCCAGTCCTTCATGTTTCTATCAGTCTTTCTTGTTGTCTTCCAGTCCAGTCCTTCTTGTTGGCCTTCTAGTCATTCCTGATTCATTCTTCTGGGAGCTAACGGTTCACGATGATGAACTTCTCCGGTCATCATTTGTGTATTTCTTAAATACAACAGATTGCAATAAGGGTTGGGAGTTTTCATGGCTTTGATTACTTGAAATTCATTTATACTTCATTTATTCATGCTAATGAAAGCTCTCTCACACACAATCAAACTCACTCACACTCACACACACACAAACACAAACACACTACACTCACACACAAACAATCAAACACCACAGCGGTCACTGTTCTATGTTTAAAGAACTATTTTTTTTTTTTCCTTGAAGCATGACACTATGTTTGTTTATTTTTTGTTTTTAAGTTGCTTGAATTCACACTGCTTTGGGTTCTGATGTTATTACCGGTTTTTCAACAAAACCACGTGTAAATGTATATAAAAAACAATCTCTGTTTACAGTGAATGAATTTGTGGGGCATTAGATCTGTAAAAAACATATACATATAGTTGTTTTCCCCTTACATGTATTTTGGCAATATGTTATTTGTCGACACGGATTTTTGTGACGTGCGCACATTCGCCATATGTGGTGTTTTATGTGTTGTGTGCACACGTGTGTTTTTTAAGATACTCCCCCCCCTATTCGTGTAAAGTTCTTTCGTTTTTTTATTTCTTTCTCCTTACATGTCCAAACAATTCCTTTATTCCCACTTGGCGTTCCTTTTTTTTTTCAAACTTCGATTTTCAACCGTTATCGATTCCTATACACACCCTTTTAAGATTGCTTTTTCCGAGGAGGTAAAAGTTCCTTTCTTTGGCTTCTCTGTAGGGTCTTGTTGAGCATTAATTCCCGGAAATTATACAATCTCTTAGTTGCAACTATCGCTGTCTCGTCATTTTCGTGGCTTCTTTCACTTGGCTCCTATAACGTCTGGTTACTCATACGGACTCTCGGTCTGCCATTCTTAAAAGGGCGAGCAGGGTTGCATCCTGGTTGGGGGGGCTTGAACGTCTTGGACCGTCAGAACCACAGGTATGTGTGGTGAGTGTCTGACAGTCAGTTCACAGGTATGTGTGGTGTGAGTTCTGACCGTCAGAACACAGGTATGTGTGGTGAGAGTGTGGAGGAACGTGACTTGGGTGATGGAGTGAGGAGGTTTTGTTCTGATGTTGATTATGATGGTTCAATGTCAATGTTTGTGTTTTCTCTCACTAGGTACGCTTAAACTATGCAAACTGGTCAGTGCTGCGGACACCATTCCCGCTTGTATTTTGACATTCCTTCTCCCTTCGTTGTATTTTGACCTTCTTCTCCCTACATTCTATTTTGACTTCCTCCTCCTACGTTGTATTTGACCTTATTCTCCCTACATTGTATTTGACCTTCCTTCTCACCTACTTTGTATTTTGACCTTCCTTCTCCCTACATTGTATTTTGACCTTCCTCCTCCCTACATTGTATTTTTGACTTACTTTCACTACATTGTATTTGGGACTTTCTCCTCCCTACATTGTATTTTGAACTTTCCCTACTCCTGCATTGTATTTTGACCTTTCCTCCTCCCTACATTGTATTTTGTCCTTCTACTCCCTACATTGTATTTGACATTCCTCCTCCCTACATTGTTATTTTGACCTTTCTTTCCCTCGTTGTTTTTTGACCTTCCTTCTCCCTACTTTGTATTTTGACCTTCTCCTCCTACATTGGATTTTGACCTTTCTTCTCCCTACAGTGTATTGGACTTCCTTCTCCCTACTTTGTATTTGACCTTCCTCCTCCTACAGTGTATTTTGACTTCTCCTCCCTACATTGTATTTTGTACTTCCTCCTACCTAATTGTATTTTGACATTCCTCCTCCCTAAGTTGTATTTTGACCTTTATCTCCATCCAACTGAGGGTTGTATGAAGTCTATGTTTTTCGATGATTCAGTTTCCGATACATGCTTGGCGCCTACTTTCTGATTGATTCCAGAAACTTCTGCTCTTGGGTTGTTCCATGTGTTGGGCCCTTGTCGACAGTCGTTTTCAAGCGTTAGCCTCATTAGGTAATTTATTTGAATTGTCTTCCTTAGTAGGAGGGACACTCACTTGGCTTTGCGCTTCGTGTGTCTGAGCCCTTTGTGCCGTTTTTTTCTGCGTTTAATGGAACCTAGTGGCCTGCTTTTCGGTGTTTCACTTTTGGGAGTTCTTGCCGCTCTGTGCTAGGACACTTTATGTATTTTTTGTTTTCTCTCATGAGCCTCTTTATTCAGGAGGTCTCTGTCTGATGTTGTCCTTCACTGATGTTGTGCCTTGCCCGACTTTCGCCCGTTCGAAATCAAAACAGAGAAGGAAAGCAAAGAACGTACACACACATGATCCTATATGCGCGAGCGCGCGCGCGCCGTGTGTGTTTGTGTGTGTGTGTATGTGTGTGTGTGTGTGTGGTGTAGTGTGTGTAGTGTGTGTGTGTGTGTGTGTGTGTTGTGTGTGGGTATGTGTGTGTGATTGTTCAATGAATATTGCATTTTCATGCTCAGGTGGTTACCCATGTGTTTTTACTTTTTTGATTCTTTTGCATGTTTTGTTGTTGTTGATGTTGTTGTTGTTGATGCTGCATTTCTTATTTAGGATTATTTTTCTATAATGTTTGATAAAATGTGTTTTTCAACATTTTTTAATCAAAGCTCTGTGATAATCGCTGAATTTTTGTGCTGTATACTATCTTTTTGAATTCTTTGTAGTGTTGGTTGGACTTTTTGTTGACGCGATATTGTCTGTTTTGATTGTTATTTTTTAACATGTTTGACTTTGATGGCGTGAAGCGTGAATGTTTTGTTTCTGGAAAATAATCAGCCCTTACATGATCTCTGCTTTCCCAAATGAACTGTAAACGTCACAGAATGGATGTTGATGTGATCCCCCCATGAAGCTGCTGGTAAGCGGTACATATGCATTGTCAGACAAATAACGTGAAATGAACTGAAGTGCAGTCTGCGTATACCA
>JAFLJL010002285.1:20000-26424 GCA_018398815.1 Conus ventricosus | reverse complement strand
GTATTTAAACGGGGCAACATTCCATACGTGTTACGCAGACTTCGAGTCGCTTATTGTTCCTTTGAGGGCCAGCGCCACAAAACTTCGAAAACAGTCTTATGAGTAATCATCAGATTTGTTCATTTGCTTTCATTGTTGTTAGGTCGGATGGCGCTCATTCAAGGCCAGAAATTTTACAGAGGACCAGATGCGGCTAGAAGATTTTTACTGCGCATGCAGCAAGTGCGTAATGATTGTTCTAATAATCTGAATTTATCTGAAATCATGATGACGCCTGAAGACCAACAACAGTATGCCTCAGCCACTCACTGTTGGATTTGTGGTTTAGGCCTCTCATCAGACGCAGCGAATCCAACAGTAAGAGACCATGATCACATTAGCGGAAAGTTCAGAGGAGCTGCGCACAACAATGCAATCTTCAACTAAAGTTTGAACCAAAGACATGGAAGCTGCCCATCTTCTTTCATAACTTGCGTAGGTTACGACTCTCATCTTATATTGCAAGCAGAAACCCAACCCCTTCAGGGTAGCATGCATTGCACAGTCATCAGAAAAGTAATGTGCTTTAATCTAAATAACATGTCTTTTTATGACTCTATGCAACACATAAATGGGATCATTAGAGTCACTAGCTATGTCCTTAAAGTCTGCCCAATAACGGAAAGAATATTTTGACCCAACTCTCGTTAGAAAGGGCGTTTACCTTATGAGTACATGAACATTTGGGGAAAAGGTTTGATGAAGATACACTTCCTCCTAAAGGCGCGTTCTTTTCTAGTCTAGAGGAAAGGACATCAGTGATTTGATTACCAGCATGCTCAAGATGCGTGGCAAAGTTAGATTTGTAAAACGATGGGAGACTATCATGACTCCTACTTGATGGCTGATTATGTTTGTTGGCGGACGTCTTTGAAAATTATAGAAAGCCCTGCTGAAACATTATAGCCTGGATCCGCGCATTACATTTCTGCGCCGGGATGAGTTGGGATGCTTTCTTAAAGTTTACTGGAGTACAGATTGATTTATTGTCTGACTTACCCAAAGATTCAGATGATTGAAAACGGATTGCGTGAGGGGGAATTAGTATGGCGTCGCATCATTACTGTAAAGCAAACAACAAATACTTGGACGACTATGATCCCAGTAAAAGGTCTAACTTTCATGTATTTAGATGCAAACAATCTGTATGGTTGGGCATGGCGCAATCACTTCCATTACGCAACTTTAAAATGTACACAGGCGGCGATCCGAATAATATTCAAAAGGCAATTAAGTGGTTGGCAGTTAACGCCTGATCAACAGCGTGGTTTCATTCTAGAAGTTGACTTAGAATACCTCATGGAACTCCCTGACCTGCATAATGACTATCCATTAGCAGAGAAAGTCTAAAGATGGATCAAGAGACCCTAAACTTGTGCCTAATCTTCGAGGCAAAAAAAATTATGTCTGTCATTACAGACTTCTACAATTTTATTTAAGACATGGTTTAAGTTACAGCTGTTATCGTTAAATTGCTTTCGATCAAGAACAGTTCATGAAACCATACATCATGAAGAACATGATCTCAGAACAAATCCACAGATGCTTCAGAAAAGACTTTTTCAAGCTGATGAACAACAGCTGTTTTGGAAGACTATGGAGAATCCGCACAAGCGTAAAGATGTCAGATTAGTCACCAAAGAGACGAAGCAATTAAGCTGACTTCAAAACCTAATTATCAGGACTTCAGAAGATTCATGATCAGCTTTTTGGCATAATGATGAAAAAAAAGAAAGTCAAATTAGACAAACCTGTATTTATTGGGTTTACTGTTTTAGAATTATCAAAGCTTTTGATGTTAGAGTTTCTTTATGACTACTTTAAGCCCTCGTATCCTGAGTCCAGAGTACTTTACACAGATACAGACAGTTTTGTTATAGTTATTACTACTGAAGACATCTATCAAGACATGGAATTTGAAGTGGCCTAAGGTCATGCGGGATGGTATGATACATCCTGATTACCCTAAGATTCCTCTTTGCATTACAATTACTAACAAAAAGGTTTTAGGAAAGAAGAAGGATGGAATTATCTGGAAAGGTGATCAAGGAGTTATGTGGGGGTTTAAGATCGAAAATTGAAGTATTTCGAGCAGGAGAAAATCATTAAGGAAACGCAAAGGGAAATCTCGCAGTGTTGATGCAGTCATAACCTATACATTGACCCACATACCCCCAAAGAAGCATTTGTTTTGCCCAATAAGACTTTTATTCAGACAACGTAAAACTGCGATCTAATTCTACATGAGATCAACACAACTGTTGTAACAAAGAAGTCGTTAGATAGAACAAACACAAAACGAGTATTTGTTAATCCAGAGTTTTTCTATGCAATCGGGCACTGGAGGCCCGCATAAACAGGGGGGTTTATATTTTTCATCAACTTTTATTATAAGATCAATCATAGCTTCATCCAATTCATTTAAATCTTTTCTCTGTTTGCTTGACGCGTTCGAATTTTTTTTATTATTCAAGATATTCTTTTTTCCCAATTTGGGGGGTTTTGATTTGGTAGGCAATCTGGATGATTTAGCATGCTTTTGATTAATCCTCGAAAATGTTTCCTTAATAGCATTACACGCCTGAAATGATTCCCGTATCATTTTCAAGGTCTCTTCCTTTACCATTCTTGTTTCGTTCTGCGCTTCCTTTGGCCTTCCATTTTAAACCAAAATATGTTTACGTAAATTAATTAAAGCGGAACTGTGTCTGGCGGAATTTAAATCTGCAGTTCTTTTTTCCCACAAAAGACTTTGAGGAGCTGGTTGTTTTGTTTGTGTCAGTTTCTCGTAAATAATACACGGGCGGATTCATTTTTACAATTCTTTTTATTTCGTTACGGGTCAACACTCCAAACTGGATCTGTTGCCCTGATGCGAGTGTCCCCTTCTGCTTCCCCCGGTAAATAAAGGTACCTTACTTTTAAACCAAACGGTAATAGTTTTGCTGGGGGTACTGGAGTTCTTCAGCAACATTTATTGTTTTTCTTTTGATGCTTGTACGGCTTACCCCTTTAAATTCTTCATTATTCATTGCACGCAAAACTGAGGGCAGTCTTCTAACCCATTCTGTGTTGCGAGAATTGCCCAATAAGCTCTCTGTGATACTGGTAGGAAAAAGTCTTTCAGCTAACTGTTTGTTAAAGTTTTCAAACTAAAGCCTGTGATCTGTGAACTCCTGGAATGCCTCTTTTGATGGTAACTCTATGTTTTAACAATAATTGATTCACTTGGCCTTTAAATTCTTTTCCATCATCGACTTGAATCATGCGAGGATAATTTTAAGGACCTCTTTGGGTATATTAGTTGTATGGCAACAGCAACAGCAGAAGCACTCTTTTGTGTAATGGTTCAGCATCTTTGTATCTTGAAGCTATGTCAATGACTGTGAGTGCGTACTTAAATCTTTTTCGTCTAATCCAAATCAGAGGGTAAATATAGAAGATCCATTTGATGGGTGTCGTTCGGTATTGTATTCACAAAGTGCGGTCTCTGTATTTCGTCTAGGGGCAGGTAAAAAATTTGCCAAATCGCTTGTTTAGATAACCATTCCTTTGCGGTTTGTTCACTGACACCCGCCGCTTGGCTTAGCTTTTGTATTGCTGTGATACCCTTCCAATACCCCTTTTGGCGAATAATAAATTTTGTTCATTTTTTACTCAGCCAATATTATGTGCAACAAAATACACAACGGTCATACCAACGACAATAAACGCGATTTCTTGCATCTTTTGTTTTTTGATGGTTGATAAAAGTCACTAAATTTTTTGGTGGGGGCAATGTCTGGACCGGTTTGCCTGTTACTAATAATATCTTTTAATTGCTTGGTCAACTTTTTTAAATGTGTAAGCTGCATCCCCCTGTTCTTTCAGGGTGTCATTAATAAAATCTAACTGCTCAAGTCTCTGCTTTTCATAGGCGTCTTGTGCAGCTGCTAGTTGCTCCATAGCTTTGTTATGTCTTTTTCTCTCGCCGTCATCCCGTAGTTTACTAAATGCGAAATTACTCCGCTAAAAGAAAGGCCCCATTCACCACAGCGCCGCCTATCATTATTGCGAGTGAAGCCATTTTTTTATAAATGTATTTTTTTCTTACATATTTATATTGTCTGGAATTATTCTTGCTTAACTAGAAAATTTTTTCATGGCAACCGAAGCTGAAAATGATAGCAATCAGCTTTGCTGAACCCTCAAAGTCTAGTTTGCCAAGATCGCTGGTTTAATTCTTAACAAGCTTTTACCAAGCATCGGGGTATCCTATACTTAGGCCTCCAATAACAGCAGAATGGTATACAAGGTTGGCAATAGTTTTTCGGTGCTCATTTTTTAAAAATAAAATAATTAAATTTTTAATAAAAACATGAACAGCAATGATCTTACTACAGCTACAGGGGGGCCTAAACCTTCCTGAACTTATAAATTGACCTGGTTGATGACCCAGCTATTATGCCCAAAAGGGAAAAGGGCCCTGTATTCTTTGGCAGCATGTGGAAAAACAAAACAGTTCCTCGGAACTGAATTCAGCATTGAACAGATTCAACAGATGACGCCGCAAGACATTTTAAAGTATCATAACAGGTATGAAGCGCAGCTGGGGTCTAGAATGGTGAAAGTGTGGGGAAAAACGGTTCTTAGTTTGTACACTAAACTAGTCAGTAGATTTGCTCCCATTGTTCTGAACAAGATCTTACGTATGATTTAACGCAAGATCCAGTTTTAACAAAGTCATTAGAGTCTCTAGGGTGTGATCTATACTACAGATTTGGAAAAATTGTTATCGCCATTAATCATGGGATTAATAACTTTTAATCATATAGATTTTATTTCCCTTCAAAATGACCGAGCCAGAAAATCGGGCAGAATCAGAAAATATGAATCAGGTGGAGAAAGTAACCAAGCCAGAAAATCAGCAGAAAACGCTGAATCAGGTGGTGGCCATTAAAAACCCTGGCCGTGTTGAAGCAGGAAAAAATTAGCAGAGGGGAACAGACAAAAAAAATTAATGTTGCAGAATATAACTCATCATGAAAACATAACACCGCCAACGCCAGAACAAGTTGATTCAATGCCAGCTATAAAAACCCCATGTGATACAAGGGCCCCAAAGTCTTCATGGAAATTTGAACTTAAAACTGTTGCCATTTTTGGCGCCATTGCTGCGGTTGGGGCAGTTATTACGGTTATAAAATATAAAACCCGATGGCAACAGAAACAAAAGCAATAAAAAAAATCTGAACCATTAAATACAGAAAGAGACAACTGCACCCCAAAACCGCCAATAACAAAGCATCATTTTGATCCATTTATAAGGGAAATTTATATTTTAAATTTTTTTAATAAAAATAGATCTTGGCGTATTAAAAATGATGAAGTCAATAAATAAAGACATGAGTCTATAAAAGACATTTCCATAGACCCGAATTGTAATCAATGCGGTTGCTTCGGATGTAAGACCTTCCCTTTAAAATCTATGCAGAGAACGCTGAGCAACATCCTCAAAAATGACGCGTTTTTTTGAGGCGTGTGTGTACTATATTAGACATCTGCTATTTAAGATAAAAACATAGATTGTATTTTTTGTAATTATAAGATAACTTAATAAGAACTTGGTTGTACTTAGAGAATGACTTAGTTATGATCTTAGGTTTAACTTGGGTTTAAAAACTTGATCAAGAATTATTAAGAACTTGTGAATGACTTGAGGATGACTTAATTAAAAAAATTAGAAGTTAAATTAAGTAAGAACTGTGGATAACTTGATCAAGAACTTAATTAAGGACTTGGGGTGACTTTAAATTTAAGGACCTGGGGTGACTTTAAATTTAAAGGGCTTGGGGTGACTTAATTAAGGACTTGGGGTGACTTAATTAAGGACTTGGGGTAGCTTGGGGTGAAGGTGCCAGTGCCTCAAAGTGGAAGGAGCTGCCAAGAAAAGTGGAACTAAAGGGCCACTTGCTTTGTGACTGAACAGGCTGTTTTCCCATGCGCTGAGTAGTGATTCGTTGCCTGGCTAGCCTCCAACGCGTTAGTACAACGCCCGCTGTGTGGACAGGCTATCATTTGGCGAATAGTTGGCTTGCCTTCGCTGGCTGACACAACTCTTTAAACATTGCTGTTGTGTGCGCGCTGTTGTGTGTGTAAATTAAATATGCAGCCTACTTGTAATGGCTCAAAGTACTGGACTATCGCAAAAACTGAGGGTTTTTAATGTTTAGTGACGAGGAGGACATAGAGATTGATGCAGAAGAAGTCACAAACAGTGTACTGAAAGAAAATAATCAATTAATTCAAGCCCCGATAGACTACTTTCTCTTGTGCTCAGTACTGGAAAAATTTCAACGCTTTATAACGCATCTGGTGAGAAGCAGCAAAAAAATTTGAAAAGAGA
>JAFLJL010002285.1:10000-12500 GCA_018398815.1 Conus ventricosus | reverse complement strand
TGTAACAGCCCGTTCTTACCCCCCTCTGGAACTTACCCCGGGGTAAGTCTTGGCTAGCCTGCTTTTACCCCCGGGGTCATTCTAGGACTAGCTAGAACTTACACCCCCCCCCCCCCCTAGTTGGAGCTTACCCACCGGGGGGTTAGATTCTCTTGAGTACCTGTGTACCTTAGCTTGTACAATGCAGATGACTAGTGGTCAGTGCCACTGACCACTGGTCATTATGACGTAAATCGGAGATTTTAACTATTTCACAGCTAATTATAGTCTCCCGAGTACCTGTGTACCTTGTACAATGCAGACAACTGGTGGTCAGTGCCACTGACCACTGGTCACTATGACGTAAATAAGATATTTCGACTATATTACAGTTAATCAGTGTCTCATGGGTGTTTGTATACCTTGTGCAATGCAGACAACCAGCGGTCAGTCTTACTGACCATTGGTCACTTTAATGTATATCAGATTTTAACAATTTTTTACAGCTAATTAGTGTCTCCTGAGTGCCTGTGTACCTTGTACAATGTAGATGACTGGGGAGGGGGGGTCAGTTCCAACTAGGGGGGGGGGGGGGTAAGTCAGCTCGTCCTGGATGACCCGGGGGTAAAGCAGGCTAGCCAGACTTACTCGGGTAAGTTCCAGAGGGGGGGGGGGGGGGGGGGGGGAGTAAGAATGGGCTGTTACGCCGGTATCAGCATGTAACAACTCACCACAACGGGTATTACCATGTAACAACTCACCACAGCGGCAATATAAAGTAACAACTCTCCACAGAGGTGTCATCATAGAAAACAAGTCACCGTGTCACCTGTCTACGCCGCCCTGAGGGAGCGGCTAGATTTACTGTGATGTCTGGCAGTGGGTGGTGGAGCCCTAGCTTATCATGGCCTCTGGAGGACTGCTGGTTGTGTGACCTTGTTTTGCTGCAGTCTCTCCTCCATCTTTAAATCCCTTGCCCCTCCCCCCCCCCCCCCTTCCGCCCTAGGATGTTTCAATTCTCCCTCTCCTTTCCCCCTTTCCCTTTTCTTGTAGACCAGATGAGGGCTTTACTCTAGTTTCTGGACAATTGGCGAAGTGCAGTGCGCACTCACGTGTCATGATATGTTTACTCACCACAGTAGGTATCATGATGTAACCACTGGCTGTAGCAGGTGTTGGTCTGCAACAAATGACTACAGCAGATGTTATTTTGTGAACTCCTCATCAACGTGGTATTGAAAGATAACAGTCGGTCATAAAGATATCAAATGAAGCGACACACAGTACAGGTATTATGCACCAGCTCTCTGCAGAGGCGACAATTGACCGTAGCGTGTATCATTACGTAACAACAAAGCACAGGAGGCGTCAGCAGCATGTACGTCTCGGCCAAAGTACGGTCAGTGGCTCTGATCTGATGAGCACTTTTCTCCACTAAACATCCGCTCTTTGCTGGGGCTTGAGAGCTTCAAAGACAGAAAATGAAAGGACTTTGCTGCAGAATTAGCGTCCTATCCCACTTCAGTCTAACAATGTTATCGTTTCTGTTTCTCTAATCTTTGGAATTCATATTCCAGATAGCTTGATGTTCCTGACACGGTTCCATTAAAAAAAAAGTGGATTGGGAAGATGAAACAACAGGTATGTGCCGAAGTCTCTCCCGACCAATTGGAAAGAAGTGAACAATTGTGGGCGAATCAGATGGCCTGGCATTTATATTGATGTCTATGTATGAAAGCAACGGAGATGAAATATACAAAGTCTAAACAATGTAGAGTATAATTCAACTTCTTTCTTTTTAAGATCGACCTAAGCTTTGTCATGAACAAGATAAATGTTGTCTTAAAGATTTTGAGATGATAACGTCACCTTTTTTAAATTTATGTTCAGCCATGCTTTTTGCCCCCACGAACCAAAACTCGAAACATCTTCTGATTGGTGGAAAGAAATATCGGCATTCTGCCTCTCCTAAACCTATCGCTCTCCGTCGCCATCTTGCTGTTCTGTGGAGTACAAGACTACTCCCCTTTGCTCTGATGATGTGACTACTTTCGCTGAACGAATGTCTAGCCTAGAAAAAAAAGTTACACACATTCACCTCCCCAAGAGTGCCAAGACCACAGTCCACATTCCATGGCAGCAGTTCCTAGTGTGCCATGAATGAGGTGAAGGATGGTGCTTGAAGGTCGTCGTGCAGGCGACAGAACGACCACAGGACGGTGCAGACTGCCTTCTTCGCCATATCTTTCTTCTTTGCGAACGCCTTGGTCTACACGGTCAGTCCGGCCCTTGAGATGAATGGTGCCGTTTTCTCCAGCTCTTGTAGATTGCCGTAGAGCTTCGTCATTAGAGCTGTCTCTGTTGGCCACACCTCTCTCCATGGGCATTGTTTGGAGCACATGCTCCGCTGTGAGAAGGCACCATCTTGAGCTTTCGGCACAAGTGACTGTGAAGTCTGTTGTGCCCCGGTGCGGAGCCTGACCAGGACACTTTGTTGCTCTCTGGACGACAGATGATAATC
>JAFLJL010002285.1:0-2500 GCA_018398815.1 Conus ventricosus | reverse complement strand
ATATGGGTGAAACAGCTAGATTTCCAATATTTTTTTAATTCCGCCGTTAAATGTGTTCGATACTGGCTTAAAATTATTCAGATGCAGGATTACAGATTACCATACAAAGCATATCGAATGATGTTACACTTAGATGACAGAGGGAAAAAGAACTGGGTGACTAATGTGAGAATGAAATTGTGTGAATATGGTTTCGGATTTGTATGGATGAACCAAGGTGTCGGTGATGTGGATGTTTTTATCAAGGTATTCCGAGAAAGACTGGTTGATTGCAGTTGGCAAAACTGGAATTCTCATGTACAGAACAGTGACAGATTTGAATTATACAGAACATATAACCATTTACGATGTTTACCTGTCTACATGTCAATGAAAATAGACAAACATATAAAACGCATTATGACTAAGTTTAGATTTGGTGTTTCTGATCTATTTACTCATTATTTCCGTTATAGACAGTCGTCTACAGAAATCTGATATGTCCATTATGTCAAATTACGAAAGAGGATGAAGTTCATTTTGTATTGGTTTGTCCAGTATTAAAAGATCTTAGAGAACAATTCATCCCACAAAAGTATTTCAATAATCTTGCCTTTTCAAGTTAACCTGTTAATGTCGTCATCGAATGAAAACACTGTTAAACAGCTAGCTATTTATTTATATAAAGCATTCAAGAAGCGAAGTGTGTATATAACGTAACGAATACCAATGTCTATTTTCGACATGAATTACAGTGTATACCCCCATTCTAAGGGGCTATGGCCTATATGAATAAAACATTTGAGTCTTGAGTCTCTCTCTCTCTCTCTCTCTCTCTCTCTCTCTCTCCTCTCTCTCTTTTTGAAGTGTAACAGATATAGATACAAACCAGAATATGTCGACGTGTTACAATGTCCTTTTTGTCTAGCCTCTCAAGAAGATGAAACCCATTTTTTGTTCTACTGCCCGATTTATGACGACCTACGTAAGAAATATCTGTCAGGTTTCAATTTGTTGTTCTACAGAACACAGAAATTAGCCATTCTCAATACCACTGTTCCAACATCAACAGTGAATCTGGCTAAGTTTATTTTTTATGTCTTCAAACTCCGCAGTAACATGTTGGATCACCGTCTTTTCGACGTGCGACTGTGGATAAATTCATTGTTTGATTTGTTGTCACGTAATGCTTACGGGCTGCTGGCCTACTATTCTTTCATGCATCATCTCCCGTTCACTTGCGTAAATTTTTTGATTGTGTACCTGTGTGCTAGCTCGCGTGCGTATATTTTTGTGTGAGCGCTTGCGCACTCACGTGTTCCATTCCTGTTTACTTGAGAGAGAGAGAGAGAGAGAGAGAGAGAGAGAGAGAGTTCTAAAGTATTATGTGTGTAACGGCGAGAGAACAGGAAAACCTTCATTCTGACTCACTTGCTTCACCACCGAGTTTTTGGGCGAAAGTGGCCTAAAGCCGCCTTTTCCTGTGGCGGAAGAGAGAGAGAATCACCGGCAGACAGACAGAGAAGAGAGAGACAGAGAGAGGCAGACAGACAGACAGAGAGGCGGGCAGACAGACACACACACACACACACACTCTTTCTCTCTCTCAATTAAATGACATAAAATCCGCACACTTCTTCTGACTAATTTCCACCTACAAACTTTGTACACGGGGCTGAAATCTGATCACTTAATTTACGGCTCGCGGCAGTTTGCACCTAGCCTGTGCTGTTTAAACGAAGCACACTTGGCTGGTTACACTACATTGCATCAGAAATTCGAGATTGCCACGTCGACAAACCAGATCGAGGCTGTCACGCGACACAACTGGGGCTGACATTGTTGTTTTGAGCCACCACTCAAGAAGGCTGTGTGTTTTGACTGCGCTCTGTTGTGACCACTGTGTTTTACTTGTGTTATTTTAAAATGGCTAAAACGTTACTGAAGAACAGGTTTGTTATTCGAGGCCATAAGTTTTACTTTAACTGCATGTTGTGAAACCGGAGAGATTGTTTTTTAGAAAACGAAAAAAGTGAACTAACTGCTTTGGAAATGAACGGCTATCTTAAAGGTTTGTTGGTTCAAGGAAATGAAACAAGATGTAGCTAGTTTTAATACGTGTTTGACTATTGATGGTGATAAGTTTTATATTTTTAACATAAAATCCGCACACTTACTCTGACTAATTTCTAACCTACAAAACTATGTGTAGACACGAGGCCGAAACCTCCGCTTAATTTACGGCTAGCGAGACGCGCTACCTTCGTTCACACAGCGCACGGCAAGCGACCAAAAAATCAATAAAGCGAGAGACTGGGCTTGCCAGGTGAGGGGTGGGGGTGAGGGGGGTGTATTCATTTCAGGTTGACAGCGCGCCAGGTGTCGTTAGCGCCACGGGTTGTATTGTTCTTAGTTTGTATCAGACTTGATTGATTGTTAACTACAGATTCAGTGTTCATGTGGCAGGCTGATCTGTGTATTAGATGTGTATACTTTTCTACTTTTCTAATTCTAACAGTTC
>JAFLJL010002284.1:20000-27405 GCA_018398815.1 Conus ventricosus | reverse complement strand
TTTATGTACACCAGCGACCACTACCCCGTACAACATATTGTCTTAGCACATCAATACCGCTGTAACACATCCACCTATCTCTACCAGTGTAAAACCGGAATGCACATTACTTCATTCCCATATGTACGGTTTTTCCCCCGACCTTAAGTTCACATTATATCTCTTCTCTTCAAACTTCCGCACATTTAAATCTCCTCCTCTTAGCCAAGTTCACATAAAAAGAATCTTTGCGAATATAAAATCAAATTAAAAGGAAATCCTCCCGTTCCGGGAACTGAAACACAAAAGTTGATGAAACCATGATATCTACAAACAACCAACTACACAGCCCTCCAGACTTTCCATTACTTTACACGCTCACCTTGGACAACAACAGGAACGACACACAAAGGACGACACCCTCAGTCGCCGGGACACTGCCAGACAGCCAACGCCCTGGTACGTGCAGAACCCGTCGCTGAACACCAAACACCGACAGTCAAGACGCGGACGACACACTGGACGACACCCTCAGTCGCCGGGACACTGCCAGACAGCCAACGCCCTGGTACGTGCAGAACCCGTCGCTGAACACCGAAACACCGACCGTCTTCCCTGGTAGCCAAACCTTCAAAAGTCGGTCGAGGGCATACCAAGACTCCTGCCCCCAACGGCAGAAACAAACATGAGCACGAGGCCAACCAACCTTCGCGGATAACGCCTCAGTTCGTACTAACTTGCAGACACACCACGACACTCCGAGTTCACCTCGGGAAACTCACAAGACAGCACTCACATTCACGGAATTCCCCATACACATCGAAGAACTCCAGTTTCACGAATGTTAGTTTACACACGTAAACCTCACTATTCCGACGAGCTTGACACTCTCCTCCCTCCCCCTCCAAGAGTTAACAGGTAAGCAAATTCCCGGCAGGATTCACGCACTTCACGGTCACTGCCACCTGGCACTGGACGGGCCACACTCCACAATTGTCACCGAGGCGACCTGTGTCAGTTCGTGCGTGACACACACCCACGTACACACAAAACATTTATAGACTCCTGATAATAGCCTTTGAACAGCATTTCTAATACACAAGGACACAAATGCGCATGTTTTTCGCACATAAACTGAAGGGTTTACACACCAGAAGGTGCTGGTAATAATTCAAGTAAGAAAAAAGTCTTAAAAGAATCTGGAAAAGTCACACGGTCACAGACAGACAAACAGACATACACACACGCGCGCGCGCGCCCGCGCGCACTCACACGGAAAACTTCGCGGCAAAAGGGAGACAAAAACGGTTTTCCTTATTCAACTTGTGATTATGTCCCTTTGTGATGGGGCATCACTGTCTCAGTACTTGAGGGTTTATCTCTGTGAGCTCTGCAGTCATGAAAGATGGTCTGATACATCCATTGGGACACTCCCTGAGGGTTTATCTCTGTGAGCTCTGCAGTCATGAAAGATGGTCTGATACATCCATTGGGACGCTCCCGTGGAGATTATGTCGTGTCTCATCCAGGGGCCATTACACAATGGCGTCTGCCAGGGAGCAGTTATGTCCCTTGACGTCTTAATGGAATGCCCTGTGTGTGCCTGCACCCTGTGTGAACACAGTCCATGCTTTCAAAGGTGGTGCAGGATTGCTCCCAGCTGGCTGGTGCCTGCAGCTGGAGACAGCACTTCTGTGGATGCCACTCGCACCTCCGCGTATATCTTTTCTTGTCATGGCCAGAGTGTATGTTACCAGGAATTCCAACAGAAGATCTGAGTCTGGTATCTGTTACTAGTTTTAACACAACTGTCTCTTCAACAGAGGACTGATTAAAATGTTCTGCTGCTTTTGAACAGATTTGATATTTCCCACATTCTCTCTCTCTCTCTCTCTCTCTCTCTCTCTCTCTCTCTCTCTCTCTCTCTCTCTCTCTCTCTCTCTCTCACGTTGTCCCTGCCTATGGATGCGGTAATTTTGTGCCAGATGGCAAGTTTTGTGGACAAACGTTGGATGGATGGTGTGGCACGCTCACTCGTTCTTGACAAATTATAAACGAAGTAGTCTCACAAAGGACAAATTATAAACGAAATAGTCTCACAAAGGACAAATTATAAACGAAGTAGTCTCACAAAGGACAAATTATAAACGAAGTAGTCTCACAAAGGACAAATTATAAACGAAGTAGTCTCACAAAGGACAAATTATAAACGAAGTAGTCTCACAAAGGACAAATTATAAACGAAGTAGTCTCACATAAAGTTTTAGGAGTCACCATCGACAACGATTTACTATGGTCTGAACATATTTCTGATTTAGGAAAAAAAAATTTCAAAAAGACTATATCAGCTTTCAAAAATTAAGAATTTTCTAAATCTATACTCCAGGAAAATGTTTTTTCATGCACACATCCTATCTCTAATTAATTATGCATCCACATTATGGGATAACTCAAGTGAATCTAATCTAAAATACATAAATCGATTATACAAAAGAGCTATAAAATTAATTAAATTAAGTCCTAACACGTTGAGTAAAGATGATTATAAGAATTTGGATATTCTTCCTCTTAAGGAGAGGCTTTATTTTAACAAATATTTGTTCATGTACAATGTTGTGAACGGAATATCTCCGAGAAAAATTGTACGATATTTCTCTATCAATGAAAATAGACACAATCACAAACTTTCCTTTCCCAGACCTCGTAACGATCTGTATAAATCAAGTTTTACTTACTCTGGTGGATCTATTTGGAATAATCTACCCGTACACTTGAAATGTATTTGGTCTAGAACTGGTTTTAAAAACGCACTAAAAAAACATTTATTAGAAAAACTATAAACAAAACGTATTTATATTGGCTTGTTATGTAATCTTCTCTCTCTCTCTCTCTCTCTCTCTCTCTCTCTCTCTCTCTCTCTCTCTCTCTTTTCTATTCTTTTTTCCTTCCTCCTTCTCCTCTTCTTCTTCCTCTTTTCTTCTCTTTCTTCTTGTTCTTGTTCTTCTTCTTGTTATAGTTCTTTTCTTCTTCTTCTTCTCTTCTTGCTCATCTTGTTCTTCTTATTCTCTCTCTTTCTCTCTCTCTCTCTCTCTCTCTCTCTCTCTCTCTCTCTCTCTTTTCTCTCTCTCTCTCTCTCTCTCTCTCTCTCTCTCTCTCTCTCTCTCGCTCTCTCTCTCTCTCACTCGCTCGCTCCCTCGCTCTCACTCTCTCTCTCACTCTCTTCCTCTTCTCTCCTTTACTCTCTTCAAGTCTTGATATATAACGTACTTGTATTAATCATGAATTAAGAAAGGTTGAATTGAAAACCAGTTTGTAGTATAACTGTTTTAATTGTATTCACACATGGTGTACTTCACATATTTGTTTAACTTTTATATGTGCTTATGATGTTCCTTTTCCTTACATATATGTGCTTGTGTGTGTGTGTGTGTGTGTGTGTGTGTGTGTGTGTGTGTGTGTGTGTGTGTGTGTGTGTGTGTGTGTGTGTGAGTGTGTGTGTGTGTGTGTGTGTGTGTGTGTGTGTGTGTGTGTGTGTGTGTGTGTGTGTGTGTGTGTTTCTATCGGTCTAAATATAATTTCTAATTTCCAATTGATATTGTTTGCATGCCTATGTTGTTTACCTTGAAATGATTAGTCTTTGGATGTTGCCTTATGATTCTCTCTTTTTTTTTTTTTTTTTTTTGGTGTTGCCTTATGATGTTCTTTTCTATTGTTTTTGGAGGGCAGGATGTAAAAAAGCTGTATCGCTTACTCTTTTACCCTCATTAAAGATCATTTTGACTTGACTTGACTTGACTTGACTAAGGACAAAAATGTTGTCTGTGGAGGCTTATTAAATCCTTTCCTGTATATGATGGACCCGAACAGACACCAATGAACACCACCCAAGTGATTCAGCAGCGGTACAGTGTGTTCTCTAGTGTGTTCCTTGTAATCTGATTTTGGTCTTAGCTGCTTGTGGACCGCTGGCTTAGGGACTGTGACAGACCAAATCTGCGTGTGACAGCTTGAGGTGAGGTTAGAATAAACAGTGTGGTCGTGGTGTTACTGGATGCCACAGAAAGCATTGATGTTGACACGAGTGATTGATTTAATGCCGTTGAAAAGAAAAATTCTTCACTCCTAGCTTTAAAAAAATCTTAACATTTCTGTTCTTTACAATACATTCCGAAACACTGAGGAAACGCAATAAGCTGGACATCGTTCTTGAATGACAACTTTGACGTCCGTTTGGTTTTTGTTTTGGCCGTCATCAAAACGAACTCTGATCATAAACGTACTTTTGCAATGTCCCACATCAAGGTCGTTAAATTGGAGGGCGTCTAGTGTTGAGCATAAAAGTAGAGGAAACAAACAAGTTCGCTAAAGATCAAACGTTTTGGTTTTCGAGTTTCGTGTGTGCGTCAGTATGTATCTGATGGCAGGATGTATATCCGTCATTTATCTGATGCCAGGACGTCTGTCCGTCATTTGTCTGATGCCATGATGTCTATCCGTCATATATCTGATGGCGAGATGTATCTTAATCCTCTTCATCCCGCATCCCAAGACATAAGGCGCCAACAAGCTCCCTCAAGCCCGCTCTGTTCTGGGCAAGCCAGCTCACTGGGCAAGCCAGCTCAGTTCATTCCAGGTCTTGCCTGCCTCTCTCATCTCCTCCTCCACTGTCCTCCTCCAGGTGCCGAGTGGTCTGCCTCGCTTCCTCTTCCCCGGTGGTGCCCATCTCAGCTCAGTATGAGGGAGTCTGGTCTTGCCCATCCGAAGGATGTGTCCCAGCCACCTCCACCGCCGCTGCTTCACCTCGGCCACAATGTTGTTTATGCCGCAGGGCCTTGACACTTCCCTGTTGGTGACACGCTGCTGCCAGTGAAGTTTCAGGATTCGGCGAAGACACCTTCCTTCGAAGCCTCTGAGCCTACTCTCAATCTTCTTGTTGGTTCTCCATGTCTCTGAGGCGTATAGGAGTACTGAGCGTACGTTGGACCTGTAGATCTTCAACTTGGTTTTGGTTTGCAGGACAATTGACTTCCAGATGTTTTTCAACCCGCTGAACGCCCGGGCTGCGAGTCCTATCCTGGTTAAGATCTCCTTCTCGATGTTGCTGTCGGCCGAGATATAGCTGCCGAGGTACTTGAAGTGTCCCACCTCCTCTAGAGCTGAGCCTCGCACACTGGTCTTCTCTGCACTCTTCGTCTTCACCTTCATGATCTTGGTCTTGTCGGGGTGAATCTTGAGTCCCACACTGCTGGCTATTAGGTCCACTCTTGATGTTTTTTCCTGGATGTCTTTCTGGGTGTGCGACAGCAGTGCAATATCATCGGCGAAGTCGCAGTCTTCGCGCCTGGCTGTCAGTCCCCATACAAACCCTCTCGCCCTATCGCTGGTGGCCTTCCTCATCACCCAGTCAATGACGACAAGGAAATTGTCGGCGAGATCACGCAGCCTTGCCTGACCCCGGTCTGCACGTGGAACCACTCGCTCTGCTGTCCATCATGTCGCACACAGCACTGGTTGTCTGCGTACATGTCTTGTAGGATGTTGATGACTTTCAGAGGAAATCCATAGGCTTCCAAGATCTTCTACAGCGAAGGATGATGGGTGCTATCGAAAGCCTTTTGGAAATCGATATAGTTGATGTAGAGTGATGAATTCCATTCGATGGACTGTTCCACAATTGTTCGTAAAACAAAGATCTGGTCTGTGCAGCTTCTCCCGCTTCTGAACCCTGCCTGTTCTTCTCGTAGGGTTCTCTCGGTGGCTTGCCTCATGCGCTGTAGAAGGACACGGCAGAAGATCTTCCCTGGGACGGAGAGCAAGTTGATTCCCCGCCAGTTGCCGCATTCCGAGAGGTCGCCCTTCTTGGGGAGCTTCACTATGATGCCTTTCTTCCATGTGTCCGGAACTTTCTCCTCTTCCCATACCTTGTTGAATAGTTTCACTAAAGCCTTGGCACTCGTTTTGGGGTCTGCCTTCAACATGTCTGCGTGATTCTGTCTTCACCTGGTGACCAGTTGCCCTTTGTCTGCCTGATGGCCTCCACAATTTCCTGTTGGGTGATGCGTCCACGTCTCATCTCTAAGTTGAAACCCATGTCTTTGATGGTGGCTTCCTCATCTGGGTCCGGTCTATTTAATGTCTCTCTAAAATGTTCTGCCCATCTGTTGAGTTGGTCTTCGTCTTTTATCAAAACTTTCCCGGTCTTGTTCTTCACTACTGTGGTTTTACAGGTGAATCCGCCTGTTAGGGTCTTGGTGATCTTATAGACGGCCCTGGAGTCTCCTTTCTCTGCTGGGAGCTTGGGCCTCTGCTGCCAAGTTGTCTGCAAAACTGTGTCTTGTTTCTCCTTGTGCTCTTCTTCACTTCTTTGTTTTTCTCTTTGTACGTTTCGGCGAATGTTTGTCTCTCATCTTCTGTTCCAGTGAGCGTGCCGGGTTTTGCGATCTTTCTCTCCTCTATGAGTTGCCATGTGCGTCTGGTGTCCATTCCTTCCTCTCTCTTCTTCTGTAGCCCAGCACTGCCTTGCTGGTGTCTATGAAAGCTTTCTGTACATTGTCACACAGGGCGTTGATGTCGTCTGCTGGTGTGTTGTCCAGGACCTGGAATCTGTTGGAAAGTTCAATGGTAAACTGACTTTTCACCGCTTCACTGTTCAGTTTCCTCGAGTCAAAAAGTTGTTCACTTTTCTTGTGTTCTCTTGAGCTTCAGCTGGTGTCTGCACACACAAGATGGTGATCACTGCTAGCGTCAGCTCCTCGAATGGCTCTCACGTCCTTCATGGAGCTCCCCCACTTCTGGTTGATGGCAATGTGGTCTATCTGGTTGCTGGTTCTTCCGTCTGGTGATACCCCTGTCAGTTTGTGGATGGTTTTGTGTTGAAGATGGTACCACCTATCACCAAACCGTTCTCAGACGCGCATCTGCAAGACACTGTCCATTGTCATTTCTCTGTCCCACTCCCTCTTGTCCCATGCCAGTCTCACACCCGGTGTTCTCCGCTCCAACCTTCGCATTGAAGTCTCCCATAAGACGTAGGATGTCATGCTGTGGTGTCTTGTCTATCTGTTCCTGTAGGATGTTGTAGAACAGGTCTTTCTCCTCCTCCGTGGCTTGCTCTGTCAGTGTGTAACACTGTATGATGGTGGTCTTGGTATACTTGGAGAAGAATCTGGCTGTGATGATTCTTGAGTTGACTGGCTCCCATCCCATCAAGCTCTTCCTGGCCTCCTTATCCATGATGATACCCACTCCCTCCTGATGTTGCCCGTCCGTGCGACCAGAATAACATACTGTCTGATGATACCCACTCCCTCCTGATGTTGCCCGTCCGTGCGACCACAATAACATACCGTCTCTCCTGAGCCAAGGCCTCCTTATCCATGATGATACCCACTCCCTCCTGATGTTGCCCGTCCGTGCGACCAGAATA
>JAFLJL010002284.1:12500-15000 GCA_018398815.1 Conus ventricosus | reverse complement strand
GGAGGAATGGTGCATACCTGTAAGGTTAGGAGCAGGTGTTGGTTTGTGTGTGTGTGGGTGGGGGGGGAGGGGTAGGGGGGTAGGGGGGGGGGGGGGGCGGGGGTGCGCGCGCGTGCTTTTTATGTGTGTATATGTGCGCATGTTTATCTGTGTATTCTTGCTATTAATTGAAGTTTTAAGTGACTGTAGTACACTTGCAATCATGTTGAAAGGAAAACATTTAGTTTTCTTTGTTTGACCTATTTATTTTGCATGTTATTGATAATGTGGACATGACAACAACCCGGATGTGACCCCCGCGGTTGGCTTGGTGATGAGGTATGGACGTGCACAGTGTGATCTGGCCGGTTTTAATGCCAGTAGCTTGATGAATCTGCCTACAACTGAATGGAACGTGTTGCTGCCAAACTTTTGCAGTGGTCTGTTCATAGTACTCCATTGCAGATATTTCAGTAACGAAACATAGTTTGATGCATTGTAGATATACAGCTTGGATCATGTGTGTTGGTATATTCATGCGTAGGAGGGATTGAGTTGAGGTGTGTGTGTGTTTGTGTGTGTGTGTGTGTGTGTGTGTGTGTGTGTGTGTGTGTGTGTTTGTGGTGTGTGTATTGTGGTGACGCGAGCTGCCTGGCGCCTAACATCGAACCATCCAACATTCGGCGCACCACAGGGCTGATGACCTTAACCTGGTTCTCGGTTAGGTGTGGTACATGTGCTGATTACTATAAGCCGGTTCGCATGTAGGGTGTGGGTACATCTGCTGATGTACCTAAGACCTGTCGTCAGTGTCAGGTGGGGCCGGTCTGATTGTACCATAGAGCCTGTCGAGTGCAGGTGGGGTGCACATGTGTTGATTGTACCTATAAGCCTGTCGTCGTGTCAGGGTGGGTGTAGAGTGTGGATTGACATAAGAACTGGTTCGTCAGGTGTGGTGTTCATGTCTGATTGTATATTAAGCCTGGTTCGTCAGACAGGGTGTTACAGTGTGCTGATTGTACGATATAAGCTTGGTTCGCAGTGCAGGGTGTGGGATTCATGCTGGATTGTATATATAGAGCCTGTTCGTCAGTGTCAGGGTGTGTGTGTACAGTGTGCTGATTGTACATATAGGCCTGGTTCGTCAGTGTCAGGGTGTGGGTGTAAGTGTGCTGATTGTACAATAGGGCCTGGTTCGTCAGATAGTCATGAATTGGTGCACACAGTGTGCTGGATTGATATATAGAGCCTTGGTTCGTCAGTGTCAGGGTGTGGGTGTACAGTGTGTTGATGTATACTATAGAGCCTGGTTCGTCAGTGTAGGGTGTGGGTTACAGTTGTTGATTGTATATATAGAGCCTGTTCGTCAGTGTCAGGGTGTGGGTGTACAGTGTGTTGGATTGTACATATAGAGCCTGGTTCGTCAGTGTTAGGGTGTGGGTGACAGTGTGTTGGATTGTAACATATAGAGTCTGGTTCATCAGTGTGTGTGGGTGTACAGTGTGGTGATTGTACAATGAGCCTGGTCGTCAGGGTGGGTGTACAGTGTGCTGATTGTATATATGAGCCTGGTTCTCAGTGTCAGGGTGTGGTGTACAGTGTGTGTTGTAATATAGAGCTTGGTTCGTCAGTGCCAGGGTGTGGTGTACAGTGTGGGATTAATATATGAGCCTGTTCGTCATGTCAGGGTGTGGGTGTACATGTGCTGATTGTACATATAGAGCCTGGTTCGTCTGTCAGGTGGTGTACGTTGCTGATTGTACATTACCTGGTCGTCAGTGTCAGGGGTGGGTGTACAGTGTGCTGGATTGTATATATAGAGGCTGGTCGTCAGTGTAGGTGTGGTACGTGTGTTGGATTGTATATATAGAGCCTGGTTCGTCAGTCAGGTGGGGTGACATGTGGGATTGTAAAAAGCCTGGTTCTCGTGTCAGGTGTGGTGAAAGTGTTGGATTGTAATATAGAGCCTGGTTCGTCAGTGAGGTGTGGTGTCAGTGTGTGATTGTACATATAGACTGGTTCTCATGTGGTGGGTGTACAGTGTGTTGATGTATATGGCCTGGTTCGTCTTCAGGGTGGTGTCAGTGTGCTGATTGTAATATAAGCCTGGTTCGTCAGTGTCAGGTGTGGGTGTAAGTGTGTTGATTGTACATATAGAGCCTGGTTGTCAGTGTCAGGGTGGGTGTACAGTGTGTGGATTGTAATATAGAGCTGGTTCGTCAGTGTCAGGTGTGGTACAGTGTGCTGGATTGTAATATAGAGCCTGGTTCGTCAGTCAGGGTGTGGGTGTACAGTGTGCTGATTTGTACATATAGAGCCTGGTTCTCAGTCAGGGTGTGGGTGTACAGTGGCTGATTGTACTATAGAGCCTGGTCGTCAGTGTAGGGTGTGGGTGTACAGTGTGCTGGATTGTACATATAGAGCCTGGTTCGTCAGTTGTCAGGTGTGTGGGTGCACAGTGTGCTGGATTGTACATATAGAGCCTGGTTCGTCCGTGTCAGGTGTGGGTGTACAGTGTGTT
>JAFLJL010002284.1:0-7500 GCA_018398815.1 Conus ventricosus | reverse complement strand
TTGGGCCCGGGTGATGTTTTCTGACGAGTTGCGTTTTGCTCGGCTCTTCCACGATGGTCGCACACGTGTCTGGAGGCGGACGGGGAACACTACCAAGAAGCCAACGTAATCGAACGGGGCCGGTATGGCGGGGGTCTATCATGGTGTGGGGTGGCATAGGAAGGAACTTCAGAACCCCCCTGTACCGAGTTGAAGGCAACCTAACTGGTGTGGGGTACAGGGACAACATTCTTCAGCCTCTGGTGCTGCCTGTCCTGCAAGCCCTGGACCCTGACGCTATCCTCCAGGACGACAACGCCCGCCCCCACCGTACCAGGGTGGTAAACGTCTTCTTGGAGGAGCAGCAGGTCAACCGCCTCGACTGGCCAGCGTCCTCGCCCGACCTTAACCTGATCGAGCACGCCTGGGACGTCCTGGGGCGCCTGCTTCACGGGAACTACCCTTCAGCAGTGAACCTGGGCCAGCTCTTCGACTTCTTACAGCAGGAGTGGAACAACATCCCCCAGCTGACTCTCAAGAGGCTTGTGGACTCTATGAGACAGAGATGTCTAGCTTGTATCCGCGCTAATGGCGGCCATACTGAGTATTGACATTGATTGTCATTTGATTTGACTGTTCTGATTTCTGAAATGAAGGTGTTAATCAATTAAGCCCATGAAGTTATTTTTGAGCAGCTGTTATTCGTTTATTTCTGGTGTCATTGTATCGTTCCATAGATGAATTTTCAATTAAATTGTTTGAAGAAGTTATTTTGTTTTTCGGTTGAACTGTGTGTGAATGTTTTCATCTGGGTCTTGAATTGTTTTGAGAACTATGTAAGTAAATTCAAATTATAGTCTTTTGATCGCGCCAACAATGCTGTTGAATTAAACCACGAGTTAGTGTTTGGGTGAAACGTTACACTTGAGAGTTGTGGAGCTCCGGGAACGGAACAGTCACAATGATGCAGGAGAAAAAAGGATTATACAAAACGTGACTGGGAGAAAGATGGCGCATCTCTCTCTCTCTCTCTCTCTCTCTCTCTCTCTCTCTCTCTCTCTGTCTCTCTCTCTCTCTCTCTCACACACACACACACACACACACACACACACACACACACACACACACACACACACACACACACACACAACAGCAAGGGAGTCAGTTGTCTCTAATAAAGCAACAGTGTGAAAGAATTCGCACACACACACACACACACACACACACACACACACAACAGCAAGGGAGTCAGTTGTCTCTAATAAAGCAACAGTGTGAAAGAATTCGCATACTGGAAAAAACTGTTGTGGATATGGGAGTGGGGTGGAAAGCGGGGAGCACAAGGATCCGTGGTGGTGGTGATGACGTAGAATGGAGGGAAAGAGTGACGAATTATCGTGGCAAAATCTAATGGATTTGTAATGAATCTTTTACTTTTTATTTGCATTTTTATTTCCTGAATTTTTTCCACAGTCAACTCATTGTCTGACCGACTTGTTTGCTTACGCTTGCCCACATCCTCGGTGTCCCGCGTCAGATGGAGTTCGACAGTTCTACGCCCAAAACGACACCAACAAGTCCCGTAACTCGCAGTGCTTCGTACGTGAGGCTTCACGTCATGTTGTGGCCACACGCCACAATTAGGATTTGCATCAAATCACTCTATAATCCATGTATGCGTTTTGGGGCCTAGCATAAATGTGAGCTAGTATTTCATATTAAACTGATAGTTGACCAAAAGACCCCCCCCCCCCCCTTCAAATTTCCTGACCAGCATTGCAGGTGCCTGTATCTCTCGGGCATGGTTGACGCCGGGATATATTATGAAAGGAAGCGTAGAGTACAGCCCTGTCATGTAGTCTAAGACCGAAATGGAAATCCGTAGCATCATCTTAATCATCCTCATTCTCATCGATCAGCATTAAAAAAAAAAAGTCTCAAATTCTGTGGCCCTGCATGCCCTGCTCTCATGGTGACCTCAGTTTCGATGTCCACTCCACGTCTGTGGCCTTGGTTTGGTTCCGTCGGGTCACCGGTATCGGCGAGTCCATGGAAACTGTCGTTGGACGGACGTGGTGGCGCCCTCCGGAGGGAGAGCTCACTCACGCCGGCTCCGCGACTAAGCAATTATTGTCGTCAGTAGGGGGCTTAGTAGGTGGTGTCCTGCGTATGTTAGATCAGAACAGGCGCCACTGAATACCACCGAAGTGACTCGGCAGCAGTGCAGTGTCTCCTCCGGTGGGTTGCCTCTTGACGACTTGACATTGACTGCTCCCTGTGGATTGCCGGTGCCGGGGCTGTGACGGGGCCGACCGGGCTGTGGCTATGGACGGGGTGTCGGAATCGAGCGGCGTGGGTGCACTGCCTCTGAGGTGGCGCAGAGGTTGGGACAGCAAAAAAAAAAAATAACAAGTCCGCTTACGGGCCCCCGCGTTCGGTCGAACCCCCCCCCCCCCCCCCCTGGCCAGTCCAAACACACATAACACCCAATCATTTCTCGCTGAAAGCATTTACAATCTTCGAATAGCCTACATGACTTTCCCCTTGGCTCACGCCCATTTATGCCTTACACCACCCTGACCCGCCTGCGCCACTGAAGTCCTCCAAATAGTCCCATTCTCTTGTTTAACCTGTCTGCTTGGAACCACCCTACATGTCCCTTTGTGGCCATATGAAAGAAACGGAAAAAGTCAACTTTCAGACACAATGAAATACTCGATTCCTTAAACAACCTTGGCGACATGATTTCGGGTGTGCAGCCAGTGATGGTGAGGTCATTATGCAGGTGTTATTGCCCATCTGAGCCAATGCCAACGGTGGTAAGAGCCTGCTAGTGCTCAGCCAAGTCAGATATTGTTGCATGTGTCATTTTTCTTGTTGGTTTATTTGTTTGTAGTTGTGTGTGGCTTTAGCTTTCTGACACTGGTCATACATGCCCCGAGTGACGAGTTAAACGGTTAATTCAGTTATGGATCTGGAGTCTGATGCATGCGAGGGGTTATGGATGTGTGTGTGGTGTGGTGTGTGTGTGTGTGTGTGTGTGGTGTCGTGCGTGCGTGGTGCGTGCGTGCGTGTGGTGTGTGTGTGTGGTGTGTGTGTGTGTGTGTGTGTGTGTGTGTGCTCGCGCGCGCGCGCGAAAACAGATCCTGGGGTCAATGTGGAGGAGGCATGGGATGGATTGGAGAAGGTGGAGGGCGGGGGGGAGGGGAGGGGGGGGGGCGACCGGTAACAGTGGGAGGTAGAGAGGGGCAGGAGCGAGTGGGAAGAGGAGAAGGCTGGGGTGGGGAGATGGAGAAGGCTGGTGGGGTGGGGGGGGGGGGGGGGGGGGGGGGGGGGCGAGGGGAACGAATGTCATGTTGAGGACATTAATTCGCCAGTGTTCTGGGGGATTCGAACCCGCTGGCGCTTAACAGAACAAAATGGCGTTTTCTCTGCCTATGGTCATGTGGCGGCGTCGTTGTGGTGATTTCAGAGCTGTGGTGCATAGCGCTCCCCTCTCGTCCCCACTCCCCTCCCTCCCTCCCCACCCACCCTCCCCAATCATCTCCCAGTCTCGTGGTATGGTCATTTCCATCTGTCGTATTGCTTTTGGTAGACACAGACGTTAAACATGAATCTGATGTACACACAGACGTCAAACATGAATCTGATGTAGACACAGACGTCAAACATGAATCTGATGTAGACACAGACGTCAAACATGAATCTGATGTAGACACAGACGTCAAACATGAATCTGATGTAGACACAGACGTCAAACATGAATCTGATGTAGACACAGACGTCAAACATGAATCTGATGTAGACACAGACGTTAAACATGAATCTGATGTAGACACAGACGTTAAACATGAATCTGATGTAGACACAGACGTTAAGCATGAATCTGAAGGACTCACTTCTCTTTATACAGACACTGTGACACTCTAACAAACTAACACACTATTTTGTATTTGTTGTTTTTGTTGGTCGTGGTGTTGTTTGACTGTTTTTTTTTTTTATCCCTGAGGGATGGAGGGAGGGCTTTGGCTGTCATTGCTGAGATATTCAATAACAAGGCGGAAAAAAATGAACTAGAGAAGAGAAAGGTCGTCGATCCATCCTGGAGTTTCTGAGCTGGTCCTGCACTGGGTGTGTGTGTGTGTGGGGGGGGGGGGGGGGGGGGGGGGCTGGCAGGCGACGTGCTGATGAAGATGGCACACGGTGGGGTCTTGGGAGGCGTTCTCCGTGGTGTCATCAGTCTTTTAGTATCTGAAAAACCCCGTTCAGCCGCCTGTACGTTTTCTTGTTGCCTCCTACCTGTTACCACTGTTTTCTTTTCTCTGTGTGTGTTGTTTGGGAGCCAGCCCCAACAAACATCCGGAGAGAAAGAGAAAACAAACTAGGCTGCAAAAGCTCGGTGTCTTTTAACCTATCATAAACGACACAGAGTATATACCGTACCGTGAGAAGACAGTGCTTCTCTGGGTCCTCCCCAGCACCTTTGGGTGTTTCTTTTTCTTCTTCTATCTATAAACGACACAGAGTATATACCGGTACCGTGAGAGCGGAATCTCTCAGCCAATCACGTTTCAGTTTCTGGTTGAGTTTCATTCTAGCCACGCCCACTTCACAGGGCCCTTTCAGGGATCTGGGCTGGCGTGAAAGAAAAGTGCTGCCGTGACACAAAGCGTGTGGGTGTCCGCCGAGGCCCTTTCAGGGATCTCGCCAGGCGTGAAAGAAAAGTGCTACCGTGACACAAGTGTGGGGTGTCTACCGTCCTTCCTACAGCTTGGTGAAACCGCGGTACTCTTTTCAAGGTCTGACAAGTCTGTAAAAACTGCCTTTGGTTTGTCAACGATCGTAAATTTTGTGACCCCTTCAAAATGATGAAAAAACGATTTTGTGGTTATTGCAAAGTGAAGGCAGTTTTCAGCATGGATTCAGAGACTATAGCTTTGGAAACGTTGGGTTGCTTGGAGTTCTTTAGGAAATAAAACTCCATCAGCACTGGCAGCATGATGAGTGAATGCCACTTGTACTGATCGAAGCGGACAGCCTCCACTCTGAAATGAAGGTAAGTTTACACACAACGCAACAGGCGCTGGTATTCAGTGAGACTTACAAGCAGTCTTCGGTATGTATTGAGCTAGGAAATCTACTCCCTAGGAGGCTACAAAACTTTCAAAAGGTTTGTACGTTTTGTGCCTGTTTGGAGTGCGAATCGTTAACCAACGCAATGCTTAACAATCAAGAGAAATTTGCAACAGTTCCTTGCATAAACAACTATAGGGTTACTGTTGTCCATTTCAGGTATGTGAAACTATAGCCGTGATGGGGATGTTAGTCATTACGCTAAACTTATCGCCTCTGGATTAAAGTGGGAAAAAAAAGGCTTTCACACACACACACACACACACACACACACACACACACACACACACACACACTACACACATACACACACACACACACACACACACACACCACACACCACACACACACACACTGTCTAATATCACTTTAAAGTGAAAAGACGTTAAATCGAAGAAGAAGAAGAAGAAGAAGAAGAAGAAGAAGAAGAAGAAGAAGAACAAACAACAACAACCAACAACAACAACAACAACAACAACAACAACAACAACAACAACAACAACACACACACACACACACACACACACACACACACACACACACACACACACACACACACACACACACACACTGTCTAATATCACTTTAAAGTGAAAAGACGTTTAAATCGAAGAACAACAACAACAACAACACACACACACACACACACACACACACACACACCACACACACACAACACACACACACACACACACACACACACACACACACACACCACACTGTCTAAAATCACTTTAAAGTGAAAGACGTTAAATCGAAGAAGAAGAAGAAGAAGAACAACACACACACACACACACACACACACACACACACACACACACACACACACACACACACACTGTCTAATATCACTTTAAAGTGAAAAGACGTTAAATCGAAGAACAACAACAACAACAAACAACAACAACAAACACACACACACACACACACACACACACACACACACACACACACACACACACACACACACACAGATGAAGAACACGCTATATCAGGAAACCAACTCTGGGGAATGGACGGCGCGGCATAAGTCCATCCTGGACAGTATTTGAAGTCTCTCTGTCTGCTCTCAGGATCACAACAGAAACCTGACATGCCAATGAAAGAGCCCCAAAGACAGTGGATGACAGCGGAGAAAAACAAAGCAAAGACCTCACTAGAAGGATAGAAAGGAGGAAATAATTTCCAGAAGGCAGAATGCAGGTTATGTAAAGGTGCAGGGAAGGTGGCACACACTGAAGACAAGTCAGTGAAACGGAGGGAAACGTTAGCCAAGGAGGGGAAATGTGGACAGAGATGAAAAAAAAACAGGGGAAAGTCGAGAACATTGGAAAGACGGAGGGGGGGGGGGGGGGGGGGAGCATTGAAAGCATTGTTGTAAATATAGAAAATGTGGACAGGTAGGAAAGTTGGAAAAAGCAAAAGCAATGAAAAACATGTAAAACGTGGGGGTGAATATGTAAAACGTGGGGTGAAATATGTAAAACGTGGGGTGAATATGTAAAACGTGGGGTGAAATATGGAAAAGTAGGAAAAGGCAGGGACGAAATGGATAAGGGTTGGGGAAAAAAAGGTTAAAGTAGAAATGGTGGGGGGAAATAGGAAGTAGGAAAATGAAAAAGCGTAAGAGGAAATAAAGCAGGGATAAGTAGGGAAAAAGAAGATAAGTAGAATGTAGGGAAATAGGAAGTAGAAAAAGGAAAAAAGGGTATAAGAGGGAAATAAAGATAGGAAAGAAAAGTAGGTTAGATAAGGATAATAGAAATGTAGGAAAAGTTAGGAACAAAATGGAGGAAGAGGTAGGGAAAGGTAGGGAAGAATAGGGGAGGAAAAAAATAGAAAAGGTAGGGTTAGATAAGGATAGGAATAGACAAAGGTAGTAGGCAAAACGAAGAGAAAATCGAGATACGTAGGAAAAGGAGGAGGAAACAGGGATAAGTAGGAAAAGGGAGGAGGAAAGAGGGATAAGTAGGAAAAGGGAGAAGGAAGAGGGATAAGTAGGAAAAGGGAGGGAAGAGGGATAATAGGAAAAAGAGGAAAGAGGGATAAGTAGGAAAAGGGAGAAGGAAAGAGGGATAAGTAGGAAAAGGGAGGAGGGAAGAGGGATAAGTAGGAAAAGGGAGGAGGGAGAGGGATAAGTAGGAAAAGGGAGGGAGGAAAGAGGGATAGTAGGAAAAGGGGAGGGGAAGAGGGATAAGTAGGAAAAGGGAGAAGGAAAGAGGGATAAGTAGGAAAAGGGAGGGGAGGAAGAGGGATAAGTCGGAAAAGGGAGGGGGTATAGAGGGATAAGTAGGAAAAGGAGAAGGAAAGAGGGATAAGTAGGAAAAGGGAGGAGGAAAGAGGGATAAGTAGGAAACGGAGAGGAAGCGGGATAAAGTAAGTAGGAAA
>JAFLJL010002283.1:19794-47294 GCA_018398815.1 Conus ventricosus | reverse complement strand
TCAAACTTTACTTGTGTGGGGTTTAACCCGTTTTCAATACTAATTTACTAAATTTTTCAGATTTCATTTTTGTTTAATCTTGTTTTTCCTGGTCTTTTCAATAACATCTTTTCGGAAAACATTTTCAAAGGCTTTGTCTTTTTGTAAATAAAATACAGTTTTTAAACTGTTCTCTAAAGCTTTTAAAACTATTTATATTTTTGGCAAAAAACCCACAAACTTATCCTAGCATCCCTTCCACTGAAAGTATTTTGCAAATGTTTCTCTTTTTAATTTTGTTCTTTGCCGAACGCATCTAAAATAATAGTGTCGGGTTTCCCTTCAAACAGCTATAAACGCAAAAAACACTCATCATTTTGCTGGATTAACAAAAAAAATATGTTTTATAAACCATATCCTTCTATCATGATTGTTTTTGTTCCTTTTTAAGTTTTGGGACAAAAAACCACAATATATTAAAATTAAAACGAAAAACGTTTGTAACAGGTCGAGGAAAAAATTGTTTTTCCACAAATTTGCCCAAAAAACAATGGAAAAGGGGGTTTTTTGTCATAAAGTTTAACGCTCATAGTTTTTAACAGATTTTTTTAATTTAGTTTTTTTTTTATCTACTCCGTCAAAAAAATTGTTCAGTATAATAAAAACCCTATGAGGCCTAAATTGGGGAAGATTAATCCCAAATTTGTCCTGTAAAAATTGTTTTTTTAAGTCCCCGTGATTTTTTTGCTTGTTGTTATTTTAATTCCTGCCATTGTGAAGAAGACATGGTAAAGTTTAAAGGGTTTAACGTCTAAGTTTTGCCCCGCTAATATTAATTTCCCTTTTTTAGGTCATCACTAACGCCCCAAACCCCCTCCCTCTCCACATTTTAAAGACAGAAATTTAAATTCATTGTGAACGTGTCTCCCAATTTTGCTTGGGAAAATGAATTTTTAGAAGCTTTTTTTACAAACGTTTTTTCTGTGGAGGTGTACTTTTTTTCCCTACGGCTTATTTTAATTTTTTTCCCACTATTATCGCGGTATAAAACTTCATGTAAAGGGCCAGAGTTTAATCTTTTCGAAAATTTTTTTACGGCCAAAAAATGTAAATGGGCTTATGAATTCAAATTTTTTTTCCCATTCTAAATAGGTTCTAATGCCATTTGAGGTCAGGTTTTTGAACATTTTTATTCATCTGGCCAACATTTTTTTGTTTGATTGCGTATTGTTCTAGTTTAGGAAACCTTTTTTTGTCTAACCCCTTTGGTTTTATAATCACATCTTTATGAACCCAAAACCTCAAAGGCCCATCTCACCATTCTGTTCAAAGTCCCCAACGTTTCAAGGGCTTTTAATTTTAAAGTTATAACCTCACAGGCGTAATGTAACTCCTGGTTTTTTTGGCCACGCGATTATTTTTTTTTGCGTTTATTTTATTTCCAAAAAAAAGTCAGGTTATCACATTCACGACTTTCCCTGTTTTGTTTTATTTTTTTTAAATGATTAACAGCCCATCCATGCCTTTCATTGCCCACGCCCACTCACTAGAGTTTGTAACAGCCCACTCCATGTCTTTCATTGCCCACGCCCCTCCTAGTGTAACAGCCACTCCATGCCTTTCACCGCCCTCGCCCTCCTAGTGTAAACAGCCACTCATGCCTTTCACACGCCCAACGCCCTCCCTAGTTGTTACCAGCACTCCATGCCTTTTTCATTGCCACGCCTCTCCCTATCGTGTAACAGCCCCACCCACCATGTTCTCTTTTCATTGACCACACGCCCTCCCTAGTGTAACAGCCCCTCCCTCCATGTTTCTTTCACCGCCAACGCCCTCCCTAGTGTTAACGGCCCACTGAAAAAGCACCTCAGATGAAACCAGAACCTGAGCGTGACAGCGCGAACTCACAGGGGCGTTGTAACTCACGATGATGGACGCCCTCGACTTGGAAGGTCGCCCAAGACCTCTCCTGCTATAAAACTTATCTCAACACGAACCACCCCCACCCCCTCCACACCTCTCCACCCACCCCTACCCGGCAGTTAGGTCCTCCAGAGGTGTCCTGGCTGGCCCGCTCTAGCTTGCGTCCGTTATACCATAAAAACGTTCACGCAGAGAATCGGCCGGATAAAATTTTCAAGCATGCCCTACAGGGACCGCACTACACAAACGAACCTCGACGCACACGAAGTGTCCTTTTTATTTTATTACTTACTACCTATTTTTCATTTTTTTTCTTTTTATTTACAAGCCCCAAGGCCCCCCCCCCCCCCCCCCCCCCCCCCCCCCCCCCCCTCCCTCCCCCCCCCCCCACCCACCCCCCCCCCCCCCCCCCCCCCCCCCCCCCCCCCCCCCCCCCCCCCCCCCCCCCCCCCCCCCCCCCCCCCCCCCCCCCCCCCCCCCCCCCCCCCCCCCCCCCCCCCCCCCCCCCCCCCCCCCCCCCCCCCCCCCCCCCCCCCCCCCCCCCCCACCCCCCCCCCCCCCCCCCCCCCCCCCCCCCCCCCCCCCCCCCCCCCCCCCCCCCCCCCCCCCCCCCCCCCCCCCCCCCCCCCCCCCCCCCCCACCCCCCCCGCCCCCCCCCCCCCCCCCCCCCCCCCCCCCCCCCCCCCCCCCCCCCCCCCCCCCCCCCCCCCCCCCCCCCCCCCCCCCCCCCCCCCCACCCCCCCCCCCCCCCCCCCCCCCCCCCACCCCCCCCCACCCCCCCCCCACTCCCCCCCCCCCCCCCCCCCCCCCCCCCCCCCCCCCCCCCCCCCCCCCCCCCCCCCCCCCCCCCCCCCCCCCCCCCCCCCCACCCCCCCCCCCCCCCCCCCCCCCCCCCCCCCCCCCCCCCCCCCCCCCCCCCCAACAAAAAAAAAAAAAAAAAAAAAAAAGAAAGAAAAAAAGACGGAGGGTGTGAGGAGGTAGGGGTGGGAGACCCGGGAGAGAGAGCCCTTGACGTCCCGACAGGTGAATGCGAGGAGCGTCTTTTTTTCTACCAATAACGAGGAGGTGTACAGGATTCGGAGGATATTTTACGTCATCTGACACGAATCTTCCATAATCGTTACCAGCAAAACAGACAGAAAGACAACCGAAGCCGATATTTCAACAATCTACGTTTGAACATGCGGTGTGTTTTGTGTTAAAAGCCAATTTATTCTTTAGCAACACACCGAGTGAAAATGTCGTGTGAAGGGGCTAGCAGCAAACAAAGAAAAATCCTTTGTACTTTGTTTGGGCATTTAATTTCTACTAGGCACTAGTATAGTAACATTCTTTGGGAGAAGAAGGCCCAAGGAATTTCCACCGGTCTCTTCGCCACTCCCAAACTCTATTATCCGCGAGGGATGGGGACCGCCCACGTAACACTTGCAGTTTACCGTACCCGCGAAAAAACAGAAACTTCCCATGTTACGTTGTATCATCATTATTATTATTAAGACGAAAGTGCTTATATATAACGCCTATTCTCGATTCGAATATGGAGCTGCGCCTGTTAGCGCTTTCTTTTTGAAACCACGCTGGTTGTTTTACACAAAGGACTACTGCCCCTACTGGGCTGAGCCCCGGACTCCCGAAACAGAGCCACAGAGCCCAACGCTCACTCGGAGCAGCTGCCTCTGCTGGCGCTATATTCAATCGTTTCCCCTGTGTCATTTCAGTCAGTTCACATCAATCACCTCGCCTTTGTTTCTCGTCATTCTTTCCGTTTTCGCACTCCGGATGCATGCTATTGTGTCACGTGTCATCCATACCAACGGCAAACTGGCCTTCTCTTTCAAGATGGTCCTGGGGATGATCTTTATGATTGATGCATATATAGATATTTATTTTATATTTTCTTTTGAGGTTTTATTTGACATGTTATATGCCAATATATTAATTAGGCGGTTGCTGCGTTCATATACGCAAGTCTCGGATTTATAGTCGCCTTCGAAGGACCTTTTCAGGATTGGTGTCAGATCTAATGGTAACTCCCAAGAACAAATTCTTGTTGCCGAACGGCTCCAGCGAAGCTTCAAACTGCAACCCAGGATCACCAGGATCACGATGGTCCCGGTGCGTGCTTACCAACTGAGCTAATCGTGTTTTTTGGTCATTTAGAATATGGGAAGGAAGAAAGGCAAAGGAAACAAAAACCTTACAAACGTTAACCGTTGACACATCCATTAAAACGTTTGTTGTGAAATGCCAATCTCAAACTACATGTCTTAACAGATAGTCAGCAAGTCTTTAGACGCCAGTACTTTCCGATTTCCGATTTCTCTAATAAGTAACAAATATATGACCTTCGCTAAGAATTCCTTGATACGCTTTGATACAAATCTCGTCAGGGCTTTCGCACCTCTCCATCGCTTTTGTTCATCTCTGTACAGTAGTTTTTCGTTGCTAGCAGACAGACGGACAGCGGACAGACAGACACGAACAAAAAAGACCCATGTTGAAGTCATAACCTCTTAACTGTTTAACCAATCGACATTTCGGGTCTCTGGTGAAATCCGACCATGAATGCGCAGTAAACCGACAGGACCAGTCCATGTAACGTTACTATTTATGGCGCCTTGCGGAGGGTGAGAAGGGTGAAGAAACAGCCTATGGCAATAACCATTATTATTTTTGAAAAATATTTCAGAATTCTTGCCCTTAACGGCCCCCAGGGTTCTCCTCCTCACTCTCTCTTCTCTGCTCTCTCCTCTCTCTCTCTCTCATTTGCATAGAATGAAAGATTAAGAAGATTCTTGGAATTATGCGGGAAAGAAATCCGTCATGTAGTAGTGTTTATGTTTATTTGAAAATTTCTCTCAGTAATAATCTCTTTGCCCTTATATCTTTGTATGACCAGATATGAATAGAGTTGTCTGAAATACGCATGTCACACATTCTGTCAGTTTCTTTCCGATGGTATTGCAAGAGCTCTGTCGGCCCTGCGACGGGGTCCGCCACGTTGATTGCGCACTCTGACTCAGTTAGCCAGGCTAATCATTTATAGGCTTTGGCGGCCGCCCCCCTCAAACTCTGTATTTGTACACACACACACACACGCCACGCACACCACGCACGCATCACGCACTCACGCACACAACACACAACACACACACACACCGATCAGAGAAAGGGAGAGGGGAGGTTCGATGTCACCACTTTATGTAACTTCTCCACGGAAGATTGCCTGTACGATAATGACAGTCGAACTCGAATAGGAAACTTCGTCGTTTTTTTAGTATTTCGGTCAGCTGAAGACATGGTCTCATGGGGGTGGCGGCGGCTGGGGGGTGGGGGGCCCGGGGTGGGGGGGGGGGGGAAGCGAATTGATTAAGATGAGGGCGAAAGGAGTCGAAAATGAAATGAAGACGAAGGAAAAAAGAGGAGCAGGACGGAGGAGGAGGAGGAGGAGGGAGGAGAAAAAGAAGTAAGAGAAGTTGAAAACAGGAGAAGGAGAAAGCGGAGGTGCAAGGAAAAGAAGAAGCAAGCGAGGGACGGGAGATGGGGGTAAGGGGGAAGAGAAGACCCCCCAGAAGAAGACAGAAGAAGAGAAGAAGAAGACGAAGACAGTAGGGCTTAAGCAAGTTCTCAGGGGCTTAACTTTTCTCCAGCCCATTTTATGCACAGGCCTACCTTAGCCAAAATACCACTATATATTGCTTTGGTGGGAACGATGACGGAGAGACAGAGAGCGACCGGGAGAGGTCGCATGCCGTTGCAGCTTTATTCTCTATACTTCCCTCTTCTCTCTCTCATCTCTCTCTTTTGCTATTCTTTATTCTATCTTATTTTTCTATGGGTTGTTTAACTGTTTCTCTACCCCAATGTCTCTCTGCCCTTCTCCTCCCTGTCTTCTTGTTGATTTCCCACCTCTTACCTTCCCCCCCCCCTCTCTCTCTCCACGCTCCTCCCTCCCCCCCTCCCCCCCCCCCCCCCCCCCCCACCCCCCCCCCCCCGTTCTCTCTCTCTGTCGTTATGTGTCTTTGCTGTATTCATTCTGACATTCTCTGTTGTGACTTTTTGTTGTTGTTATGTTAATGAAAGCTTTTAAAAAATGTGTTTTGAACTACCTCATCGCCAACACAAAATGTGCACGCGTGCAAAACGCTGGTTGACACCCAGAATCCCCCAGTTACTAGGGCCTATAAGTTGGATGCTTTCCGTACAAATGTTTGTATTTGTTTAAACGCACTGTCTCATCCTGCAGAACAGTTTGAAAGTTCCTTTGTTTGTTTGTTTGTTTGTTTTTTTAACAACAGGGCACGCTTCACCCAGGGCCTTCTCTTTCGCTGTCCAGCTATTTTTTCTAACAGCGAATACCCCACTATGATTTCTTTTTTTTTCGCTAGCTATGGAAAGAGTATCTTATTTTTTTTTTTTGCGCACCACCACACCCACACACACACACACAACACGCACGCAAGCGGACTGCTTGCACCGCACCCGCAGGAACGCACCGCACGCAAACTGCCACGCACGGCCACCACACCACTCACACACCACACACACACACACACCCACACACACACCACACACAACCCCACACAAACACCTACACACAAACACACACACAACACATCCGTTTAATGGATTATTTAGCCTAATAGTTGCTGTCCATTTTGGTCAAGCGCGTGCTCACACAGTTTTTTATGTCTGGTCTGTAGTTTTATGGCTCCATGCTTAGTCAAGAACCTCTCTGAAACTCTTCTCTTCTTTACTGTTACACTCTTTTACTATGCGCTCTTCTACTGTGTACACTCCTTCTTACTATGCGCCTCTTATACTGTACACTCTTCATACTTCGCTCCTTCTTACTGTACATCTTCTTACTATGCGCTTTCTTACTGTACACTCTTCTTATATGCGTCTTCTTACTGTCACTCTGCCTCCTTCTTACTGTACACTTTCTAACACGAGCACGAGCACTTCTTGTGTAGCCACTGCGATTCACATCATCACATTTCCACCGAACCGTGCAATTATATCACATTTTCCTGTTCTTGTTACCCCCCCCCCCCCCCCGGAACAACACACAGGGATTACACAAACACACACACACCACAACACACACACACACACACACACACACACACACACTCACACACACACACAGGGTACACAAACACATAGAAAAACACACAACACACACACACACACACACCACACACACACACACACACACACCAACCACAACACACTGAGGAACACAAACATTGAAACACACACACCACACACCACACACACACACACACACACACACTCACACACACACACACACACACTCACACCCACAGGGATACACAAACACATTCGAAACACACATCCACCACACACACACACACACACCCACACACACAACACACACACACACACACACACACACACACCCACAGGGATACACAAAACACCTAGTGTGACCCACCACACACCCCACACACCACACCACCCACACACACACACACACACACACACTCACACACACACACACACACACACACACACACACACACACATACACACACACACACACACATTTCCCTAAGGACTCCTAACATGACTTTGAGTGAATGGACTTTAAACTGACCAACGAGTGAGAGCGAGAGAGAGATGAGACCGAGGTGAGAAGACCGAGACGAGAAGACGAGACGAAGAGAGACGAGAGAGAGAGAGTGATGAGAGACGTAACCAGCAACCCGTGTCTCCCCGTCAAGGGTACCCGACACAGTGTTAAGCAAAGTGTTTTTTTTCACCTTATCTCCTCCCTCCAGTATCGAACAAACTCCTCCACCTTCCGCGCGGGGAGGGAGGGGGGAGAGTGAGGGAAAAAAGAAGAAGACGAAGAAAAGAAGAAAAAAGAAAAAAGAAGTGTTAAGCTGAGAGAGGGCAGAGAGGAGGAAAGAGTCATGGTGTGTGTAGTGTGTGTCGTCCCGTTGTGTGTGTGTGCCCTTTGATGTGTGCCTGTCGTGGGTGTGTGTTGCGTGTGGGTAGTGTGTGTGCTGTTGCGTGCGTGCGTTGCCGTGCCGTGTGTGTGTCCCCTTCTGTCTCGTGGACGTGTGTGTGTCTGTGTGTGTGTGGTGTCGTGTGTGTGTGTGTGTGGGTGGTTCGTGATCCTCAAGTGTTTGTACATTGTTGCTATATGTCAGTATTGCAGCATTTATATTTTATTTTAGCTTGTTTCGTTTTCCTTTTCCTGTTACATGTTTTAAACTCACCCCTCCTCCATACGCCAAAAGGTTGGTGGTTGTGAAAGCATTGAAAGCAATAAATAGTGTGTGTGTGCTGATGTGTGTGTGTGTGTGTGTGACTGTGTGTTGTGTGTGTTAAGTGTGTGTGTGGTGTGTGAAAGAGAGAGAGGGGCAGAGAAAGAGACAGACAGACAGGACAATCACAGAGAGTGAGAGAGAGAGAGAGAGAGAGAGAGAGAGAGAGAGAAGAGAGAGAGAGAGGGCCGATCCCCAATGGACTGTGTCATACTCAAATAAGTATCACCGACCAACACGACTGCGCTCTTAAGCAATGTGTTTTCATGTCTTCTCCCCAGGTTTTAAACACGAATATTCACACCGCCTCCTCCGCGCAGGGAGCCGAGAGAGAGAGAGAGAGAGTGGAGAAAGAGCGAGAGCAGAGAGCGAGAGACAGAAGAGAGCGAGAACAGCAAGAGAAGAGAGAAGAGAAGAGAGCGAAAAGAGAGAGAGAGAGGGAGATCGAGAGATGATGAAAACTGCAATACGAGGGGCAGAAGAGAGGAGAGAGAGAGAGACGAGAGAGAGCAGACGGACAGACAGACGACAGACCGACAGCGGACAGAAAGAATAGACAGGAACAGAGTAGACAGCCAGCCAGCCACGCCAGACAGAGAATAAATACCCGTCACTTTCCCAGACAAATTTAAGAGATCTCTGCAACCCTTAGAAACAACATACCCTAAGTAACCAATGACAATTGCATCACTATGGATATTCTTTTTAATACACAGTTCTTCATACACCTAAGCGGATCGCGAAATAGCCTACCAAATGAGGCCTCACTATAACTATCTTTATGCAGCTGACAGGCCATCCGGGTATTACATGGCCTTTATGCATTGGAATGGATGTTATTCGCGACATCTGAAGAGACGATGTTTACCGAAACTTCACCTGACTGTTCTGGGAATTGTGTGTCTAAAAACGCGTAATAAGATGTCTTTTGTTGAGGTCGTTTAATGGTATTTTACCGTAACTGATGCAACACTCCTTTCAGGTCTCTTTTTGCTCGTTTAACAGTAAGTTTAAGACTCTCCTGCCTCTGTTTTTATACAAAACTTCCCGCGTTAGATTTCATTGTAATTTTCTGGAACAGATTCCAACGAGGATTGAGATTATTTTCGTTACAAAGGCTATGTTTTTACTTACGTTATGTGCTCTAGGCCCGTCTGTTCTGTTTCTTTTTGTTTGGTTTGATTTCTTTTGTTTTTTTTGTCGGTCAGTGAAATGACGCACAAAAACTGCTGAACCGGTCTTCAGTGAAATGTTGTGTAAATAATGAAATGATGGGTCAAGTACGAAAGACAATCAAATTGTGCGGACATATGCGGCGGATCCCGGAATTAACGGGGGATCCCGTATCCTGGTTGACCTGACAGGAGTTCGTTGCTCTCGCCACGAGTGATCTGCCGTTCAAAACAGGTCTCACGTTTTCATAAGTGTGATAGTGTTACGACTTGATGTCATGTTGAACTTGTTGTTCAAAATATGTCTTAGGTTTCATTAAGGTCTATGATAATGCTTACTGACTTGATGTCATGTTGAACTTGTTGTTCAAAAATATGGTCCTAGTTTCATAAGGTATGGATAATGTTACGACTTGATGCTCATGTTGAACCTTGTAAAATCTGTCTAGTTTCATAAGGTATGATACTCTACGACTTGGTTGATGTTGGCGATGCATTTGACGATCATGGCCTTGAAGAGAGAAAAGAGAAGAAAACTATCAAATTGCAGAAAAACGATTGGCTTTTTCCTCCATTCTCTCTCTCTCTCTCTCCTCTCTTCCTCTCCTCTCTCTCTCTCTCTCTCTTCTCTCTCTCTCTCTCTCTCTCTCTCTATCCTTATTCTTCTTCTTCTTTCTTCTTCTTCGTCTTCTTCTGCTTCCTCTTCTTCTTCTCTTCTTCTTCATCTTAGGATTGATTCTCGTAATTAGCTCACACACCCGCTTTCCTCTCTTTCTTGTTTGTCGTCCTTTCTAACCTCCCTCCATCCTCTCTCTCTCTCCTCTCTCTCTCTCTCCTCTCTCTCTCTCTCTGTCTCTCCTCTCTCTCTTGTCTCTTCTCTGTCTCTCACTGTCGCGTCTTCTTTCACTTTTGCTTCTTCTCTCTTCTTCTTCTTCTCCGTGGCTTCTTCTGATCTTCTCTTTTTATTCTCTCTCTCTCTCTCTCTCTCTCTCTCTCTCTCTCTCTCTCTCTCTCTCTCTCTCTCTCTCTCTCTCTGTTCGGTTCTTCCCCCCTTCAACTTTGATTCTTCTTCTTCTTCTTCTTTTTCTTCTTCTTCTTCTTCTTCTTCTTTCTCTCCTCTCTCTGTCTCTGTTCTGTCTGCTTCCTCGTCTCTCTCCTCTGTTCTCTCTCTCTCTCTCTCTCTCCTTCTCTGTCTCTCTCCCTCTCTCTCTCTCTCTCTTTCTCTCTCTGATCGGGTCTTCTTCACTTGCTTCTTCTCTCTCTTCTTTTCTTTCTCTCTCTCTCTCTCTCTCTCTCTCTCTCTCTCTCTCTCTCTCTCTCTCTCCTTCTCTCTATCTCGTTGGGGTCGGCGGTTGGGGTTCTGCAGAAGACCGCCCAGGAAAAAAAGAGGAAAAAAAAACCATAAGAAATGGGGTTGGGGAGGTGACAGGAATGGGCGAATAAACACAAACTGCGCATTAGGCATAGATTAGAAGACACAGTTAGCAAGCCCACCGAGAAAAAAATCGTGACGACAGGTTACACCGGTCTACCCCTCGATTATCTTTCACTTGTGCTCCGCGTGTGCTGGCGATGACCTTGTTCGTCCATTTGCCCTTTGGCTATTCTTACCGTCTCACTTCAGATACGTGCTGATTTTACACATCACCTTCAGTAGGTACGTTACCCGACAGTGGAATTTATTCATCTCTTCCTCTCTCTCTCTCTCTCTATTCTTCTCACTCTCTCTTCCTCGCTCCGCTCTCTCCACTGGGCTCCTCCCTCTGTCTCTCCTCCCTCTCTGCTCTTTCTCTCTCTGTCTCTGTTCTCTCTCTCTCTCTCCTCTCTCTCTCTCTCCTCCTCGCTCTCTCTCTCTGTCTCTCGCTCTCTCTCTGTCTCTCTCTCTTCTTCTCTGTCTCTCCTTCTTTGTTGTCCTCTCTATGTCTCTCTCCTCTGTCTCTCTGGTCTCTGTCTCTCTCTCTCTCTCTCTCTCCTGCTCTCCCTCTCTCTCTCTCTCTCTCTCTCTCTGGGTGTCCTGTTCAGATTTCGTGCCCTCTCTCTGTCGTACACCCACGTTCGCTCTTTTTAGGCTTCTTTCATACTTAACCACACCCAGACCAAATCAGCTCGCAACTCTACCACCAGTAACTCTGTGGAGAGCGATCAATATGTGTCGTCAGTCCCCCACAGGAGACACGGCACCTGCTGCCCTGAGTTATGTGGGTGGGTAGGCTTCAGTGGTTGTGTGTGTGTGAGAGAACCCGTGTAAAAACACCGATTCAGACTCATTGCTACTCCACCACCTGTTTTCTTTGGGCGAAAGTGCCCTAAAAAAGCCGCCCTATTCCTTTGTTCTCTCGACAAGTAACTAAAAAAATAACGCCCTACAAACAAATAGTGTAGGGTTATCCTTTTTTTCTCAATACTAATTTTACTAAAACTTTATCAGATTTCAGTTTTGTTTAATCCTTATGTTTTTCCTGGTCATTTTCAAAAACATTCATTTTCGCGCAAACATTCTTCACATGAGGTTCTTGTTGTCTTTCATGTGAAATTAAAACTACAGTCTTTAACTGCCTTCTCTAAATCTTTTATTAAAAACTGAGTTATACTTTTTGGCATAAAACCACACACTTATCATAGCATGCCTTCCACTGAAAGCTAGTTTTGATCAAAATGTTTCTCCTTCCTTTTAATAATGTCTCTTTCTGCTCTCCCACGAACAGTATTCTATACATTAAATAGAGTCTGCGTTCCTTCAAACAGTCTATATTATCTAAAACTGTTCTAATACACTCACTCGTTTTATTGCTAGGCATTAACTAAAAATATGTTATTATCCAGCCATACTAAACCTTCTATCATGATCATGCTTTGTCCATTTAAGTCGTGGACAGAAAACCAATATATTAAAATTATAAGAAACAGTTTGAACAGGTCGAGCGACTAATATTGTGTTTTCACCAACCCAGTTTGCCCCACAGATCCACATGAAGCAATGAGGAGTTCAGGGAGTTTTTGTCATACAGTTTACACTGCTCCATAGAGTTTTATAACAGAGCTTAATCTAATTCAGTTATTATTTGTATCATACTCTCCGTCAAAACTTGTTTTCAGTCATAATATTACCAAAACCCTATCGACGGCCTAAAGTTGTAACGCATTCAATCCATTTAGTCCTGTACGTTGTATCAAGATTGTATCTATTTAAGTCAACAGTGCTTTTGTTGCTTGTTGTTCTGATCTTATATGCCTCGCCATTGTGAAGAACGACGATGGTAACCCCCCAGCCCCATGTGTAAGGCGTTTACAGTCTAAGTTTTGCCAGCTAATATTAATGCCTTTTATAAGGTCCATCCCACTAACGCCCACAACCCCATCCCTCTCCACATCTTTAAAGACCAAATTTCAATATTCATTTTTGTGAAACGTGTCTCCTAATTACTGCTTGGAACAGAACTGTAATTTTGTAGAAGCTTTTTATTTTACAACTGTTTCTTTTCTGTGGAGGATGTAACTGTTATTTCCCTTACCGCGTTATGTCATTTCTTTCCGCCACCTATTATCGTCGGTCATACAGACTTACATGTACAAGGGCTCCAGAAGTTCGAACATGCTTTTCTGAAATTTTTTGACGGCCACAAAACAAATGTCTAAAAGGGCTTTGGAATTCACATTATAGTTCCCATTTAAATATGGTTCTAAGTGCCCATTTGCAACGGCCAGAGGTTTTCGAACTATTTTTTAAGTCATATGGCCACATTATGTGCTTCTAGATTGCGTAGTTGTTCTAGTTTAAAGGAAACCTTTGTTGTCCCGTTCAACCTCTTCTGTAGTTTATAATAACCATCTTTAGTGTACTCAAAAACCATACAAAGTGCACTATCTCAACATTCTGTTCAAAGTCCGCAACGTCTGCCAAGGTTCTTTTAAATTCTAAAGTTATATCACCTCACTCAGGCGCTAATGTAACTCCTGGTTTTTTCTGGCCCACGCTGACATTATCTATTTTAGTAGCGTTATTATTCTTTATTCTCAAACACAATGTTGCAGGTTTCACTCACATTTCACGACCTTTCCCGGTTTTTGTCTTTGCAGTTTTAATATTTAAATGATACGACACATCCCACAAACTAATCTTTTAACTGTTAAATTAGGGAATTGTCATAATTTCATAATCGCAATTATGCTGATTCTCCCTGACGGGACTGAAGCTCTATTTTAAAAAAGCAGTTGAGGGGCTTCCCATTCATATAAGTTTTAATACAGTGCTCAGCTCCATCCAAATCATGACACAAAGAGTAATGAATGTTAATGCAAGACTCCGATCCGAGCCGGTGATTTTCTCCCCCCAGTATAAAGCCATAAGTAAGGTTTGTCCTGGTTCCCAGCAATAATAAAACTATTGACGTAGTGGGCGCAGTAAGTATTGATAGTTCGTAACTAGCCTTACATTTTAGATAGCTCTCTTATCAAAAAGTTGTAAGGAGGTCTCTTCGGCATTAAAGCTTAACTGTTAACATTGTTTTTTTAGATTTCAATTGTTACAGTTTGGAGTACTGTCAACGTTACCTCGATTGCTTCTCTTTATGTGAGCACATACCGTACATTACACAATCAGTATTGTTATAACTCGGCTCATTTTGCGTCCCAGCCTTTTAACTTACGAACCTATTATTCTTCTTGGCTTTGCCTAGCAATTACAAACCTACAGACTTCTGTTAAAATATATCATGGAGCAGTAGCGAACCGTTCTGGTTTCCGCATTTGTTTTTACATAGCATGTTCTAAAAACGAAGGGCCCGGTCTTGAGTTGCTCTATGATACAAACATTTTTAAAACAAATTAAAGAGGTGCATTCAAATATACATGATGCAACAATATTCTGTTGATCGGCCGCACTACAATCTTAAAACATATAACAACTGACACCCTCGACATTTTCTGTGACCCAGACTGTCGACTTTGCAATAACAAAGCGTAGTGAAGTACTCCCTTGAGAAGAGCTATCATAACCCCCCTATTAAAAATAAGACTACATCGCGAGAAGCTTGTGGTTTAGTACATCACCGATGCCACGTGTTATCAGAACCAGTTCAAACTCCTTTGCTTGGGCTTGTGTGCATCCAACCTGGGTGTGGGGTTGTTGTCGTATGCCTGATCACTTAAATCATCCTGATCCTTTGGTAGTATTGTGTCAGTGTACTCATTTCATATTCGATTTACACCTTCAGAGCCAAAATTTTAACCTGAACTGCAAGCTGCATTAACTGACATGACAAACCGTTTAATCCATTCAGCAACAGAAATAGACATATGAAGCCTTTTTGAAAGGATCTGTAACTGAACTTCAATATTAACTCCAAGAGGACTTTTAAGACAAAGTGTGGATTCTTATATCAGGGTCTAGGCACCCCCTTATTTTTGCGCGGCAAGCATCAGTAAAGTTTAACTTTGACATGGAATCATCCTTAACACATCTTTCTCTTCAAGACGGAGAACAGCTTTTCACCTCGCGGACCAATAGAGCATGAGCATAAACACAGCTGCTGGAACAAACATTTATCTTAGCACAATTTAACGCGGCCTACAAAAAGTGTAGAGCGGGAATAAGCAACGAAATAAACGACCTTATTCCGTACTTACGTTTGGTGTTTTGGCTAGGAAGTCCGCACAGGCACAGGCTAACAGACACAAGCATAACTGATCCTTTACTGCGCTTTGACGCACAAACACAATACTTAGCAAAATTGAGAGGTACGCCATTAATTTCCTACCGCAGTTGATTGACCTTCAAGTATTCAAAAGTGTAACCCAACACTGTTTTTACATTACGCAAGATCGAAAGTCGAGTTCTTTGCATGTGGCATCGGTTTATACCATGTTGCCCTTCTGACCTTACGCTACTCCTCAGCGTTAGGACATACTAATAACACTATGAAAAATGAAACTTAAGTTTAGCACGCGCAATGAAACAGAAGGTTTGGAAAAAACGGAGCCATAAAATTCAGACGCCAGTAATAAAGCAATGCTGCCAAGCCAGTAAAAGAACACCCAAAGCATAAGTCATCCAATACCTCCCGCGGCCAAAGCCCATAAGGCCATTGAGACTCAGCATAGCTCGCCGGACTCTGATGTCGCGATGCACCATGAATATCGAAAAAGGACAGCGCTTGTTCTTCGGATTAAAATGGCCTAGGATTACTCCGGTAACTTTACTTCTTTATAAATATTTAACCCAACTAATCTCATTACAGAGACTAACCCATAAGCTTGCTCTGCATAAAGCCAACTCACTTTTGCTGGCCCACAAGTAGACAAAAGCACGCTGACAATACCTCCCCTAATATCCTGGCTTTATTAATTTTTTTTTTTTTAAGCATCCACGGACTTTTACCACGCTAATCTTTTTTTAATAAATCGTCAAGATGATCCAAGCGGGTTTTTTTTACCCATGATTTATCAGGCCGATGGCGGCTGGAGGCACTCGGGCTCCCACTTTGACCGCTGCCGCCGCCTGTAAATAGCCATCACCAGTGACTTATTTGAAATCCTAAGCCGTTATTACCGCTTCGCTAAGGATGACTCCCTTGCTCTCTAAACGGTTTCTTATTCGTTCTGCTAGCGTTGTGTCTTCATATAAAAGTTTACGGAAGAGTGTTCCTCTCTATTCTATTCACTTGACCTTCGTAATTGTCTTTCCACCCGGTTTAGTAGACAAGAACTTCTCAGCTCTTTGTGATCTCTCTTTCCTGCTTTCAAGATCCCTTCTTCAGATCTTTGTGTGTTATTCTTTTTTTAATAATCAGCGCCCTAATTTGGCGTCATCAGCCTCAAAACAGAGTTTTTCCTTTTTCTTTTCTTATATAGCCCCAGACGTAGATTCACCTAGATTTTGCTAACCATTGTTTGTTCAAGTTCGCCTCCGACGGCTTCTTAAAGTCAGACTTCAGAAGGGCTAATAAATTCTCGCCATAGCCAATGGGAGGGAATCATTAATTGTATTTAACGCCTGTTTTTCTGAAAAACTAGTTTTGCCTTCTATTGTATTTAATTATTCGCCAGAATCAGGCTGATTGATTAATTCTTAAGTTCCATGTTTCTGAATTTGGTATCTGTTGGAGTTCCCTTGTAGTAGATGTTTTGGAAGAATTTAGCAACTGCCTCCGCCCTCTTAAATTTTGGTTTAGCAATGCCATACAGGGCCCCCTCATGATTTTTGGAGATCTTTCACACTGAAGTCTTCATAGTCTCTAATTTGCAACCCACAGCTCTCTCTAAAAACCATTTGATGGAGTCGGGTTTAGTTTTTGAAGCCGAACAAGTTGCCCTCCATGATCACGATTTCTTACACAGACAACCATGACCCATCTTTTAATCAAAATATTTGGAGAGTAGTTTCCTATCAAATTTCGGGAGAGGTTCTTGGCCTAAACTGTCTTTTGTAAAGGCTCCAGACCGTACTTTCTGTAATAATTCACGCTTCATTGGAGAGTACGATTGAGCGATGGCTGTGGGTTCAAGCGGATCATTTCCACTCTATGTCGTTCTCCAGGATTAAAAAACATCATCAACTTTTCCTTGCATCTTCAACTTCCTGCCCATGTTTTTCAATTAAATAATTAATTTATTATTTAACTTCAATAAAAATGTCGCCAGCCCATGGCTCGATTCTTAACCCGCCCTTATATAGAAGGACGGAAAGAGCCTCTTGGCCCCGTGAAGGGAAATAAACGGCATATATTACTGTTCCAAAACAAATTAATCCATCTACTATTGATGCAGATCCAATTCTTACTGCTCCAAATTTCCAGGACCTAGGAGCAGACGACTGACGTGATTGTGCCGGATCTGCGCGTCTTACTTTTCAAAACTAGTACCTCGAGTTCAACAAACAGACCCCAAAAAGGACAGCACAGTTGGACCACTCTGTGGACGGGCAATCGTCTAAGAAAATTTTCTATAAAACTTGAGGGCAAAAGAAATATGTTTCATATTAAACAAATGCAGACCATATTTTTACCCTATTTCTCGATCTATGGCATAACCGGGAATGAAATGGCGCTGATTTTGCGCTTCTCAAAGGGAAAGAAAACTGAAGAAGCACTAAAAAACACCCCACTTAAGACATAGGCGCAAAGATACTAAAAGAACGGCAAAAAGAGTGATGTAGCCCGTAATGTTTGCTCTATGGTAAATCGCTTGTCCATTCCCTTGATTTTGACGTATGTTTAAAAGCGCATGCGCCCATCCTTTCAAGGCCAGCATTAAAAGAAGTTGACTGTCATTATGACTAACTCTTAACTGACATACCAACACGTGTTATCAGATAACAGAAACCGCAAGCCAATGTACAGAATCTTCTCGACCATTCTCGTTAGGTGTGACGTCTGTAGCAAACTCTCTAATTTAGCACAGAGGCAGATTGCCCAGCCCAATACAGTCCAAAATTAGGCAATTATTACGAAAGAGTCGATTATCACATACAACATATCCTAGAAGCAGGGCAGACACCTACACTATATGGAATTCTTTTTTTTAGTCGTACTCAGCCCAGCAGATCGCCCGCTTTTAAAGGTATTTTATTGCTGTCAGTGAAGTGAAGAACCATTCAAAAGAGGAAGTTTGAAAGTTTTTTATCCAAAAATAACGAAAGTAACAATGTTCGATTTCAGAGGGCAGCCCTAAACCACAAAATCTCATGCTAGCGGGCTTAAACCTAATAGCATTTTTGAGTGATATGCTTGAAAATAAGAAAAACTGTTTCGCGAAGGTGGGATGGTTTGTGTTTAGAAATCCAACAGTTTGGACCTATGTCCGGCTAAGATCTACACCTTCCCAGGGGCCCGTATGACTTGATGATTATTTAACCAAACAAAATACGGCTTTAATGGTAATGATCCTAAGGTCAAAAGCAGGATAATCCAGTTACATGGAAAGCGGGGAGCACACTGTAGATGAGACGTAATAAAACATTCAAATTGCTAAGAGGAAGAAGAATGCTGATAAACCGCTTTAAATGTGCATTGGGTTTTAATATCATGATGCGCAGTCCCCTGAATATTGTGAAATAACAGATTACAAAGATACTACCTCTACTAGAAATTATTTTTATTTTTATAAAAAGCTCACTGTCTCGTCTTCAGGTAGTTTGCATCCAAACGTGGCCTACAGCGCCGCCAAAAAAGAAGCGAAGAGTACTTAGCAGGCAATTCTGCTGTTATAGAAACCCCTAACATAACAACCTTCAGATTTAACAAAGATCATTTACAGTGACAACTGCAGCCAAGTACTAGAGCAAGTACCTTTCAAATACTGGCCCCAAAACTAAAGAATACGAAGTATTCTGCTTGCATTCTTTAATGCTGTTACCACAATGTATAATACCTGCGGGCATCGACTGAAGAAGTAGTGCTCTAATTTCAAGCAGGAACGAGCGTAGGTCCTCTTCAGACAACGGGCATAGGACGCGGCCCGCAGCTTTACCTCTAGGAGGTTTGTCGTTAGCGCTTGGCTGATTCATTAAGCATGTAGGTGCGCCGGCCAGCACAAAAATAAAAAAGATCTAAAACTCAAAAGCACACAGCTATGGCTTCAACTCTAATAACTGCTGCTAAACTATGGCTCGTTAAAGCTGATAAGATAATTAAAGCGCTAGTGGACTCAAAACATCACGGCATGAAGAAATTTAATAGTTTACAGTCCGATTATGATGACTACAAAAGACCAAAAGTTTGATCTTCAAAAGAATGTGCGAGACGGAACGTTTTTCTCAACAAGCCAGACGCCGAGCCAGATTATAAAAAAGGGGCTAGCTTTAAAAAAGCTAAACGACATCATTAAAACTCTGCTCTAATCAGAAGCGCTCACACTTACACAACAAAAGGTGTTTTATACTTTAGTATTATGAGTCTATATGCGCAAAAAGACCCCGTCGGATATTGATTCTGATTAAGTTTTTTTTTTTAATGTTAAATAAATATTTTGAGTTAGGAAAAAGCAGACTCAACATGGGCTAAGCCCTTATATGAAAGGCGACTAAATAATGACCGAATTTTTTGAAAGCGGCCAATGCAGGATAATTTGACATACCGAGGAGCGCACCCAAAACCCCTCATCCCCTCTGAATGATATTGATTTAAGAAGGTCATGACCCTCCAACAACGTACAGGCAAAGGCGTTGTTCATGCTATTTCTCAAGTTCCAAGTAAACTAACAATAGTCCGCCAGGTAAGTAATGTTTAGCCTGTTTTAATCGATCTATGTAAACACAATAAATGAAGAAATAAATCTAGAGTCCTGATCCGGTCTCTCTCACCCCCTAAACAAAGGACTATTCTTTCTCATAATGACTTAACACCGGCTTAGGGCAGGACGGCCACTGCTTACTCACAGTCTTGCACCGCTTGCCGCTGAAGAAGCTAAAATGGAGAGGCTCCTGGTTGTGTCAGAGCGGCGATGAGTTTTTAGAGATCAGATTAAAAAAAACAGGTAAGTATGCACCGAAGTTATGTGTAGGCAAGGCTTACATTCCCGCTACCCCAGCACTTAAGTACCAAAGCACACACAAATAAAAAAAAAAATTAAAAGAAACCCCAGAAAAAAACAAAAAAACAGTGACTCGCAAAAAAAATAGGAGCAAGTTCTAACATAAGGAATTCCAGACGACCCAAATGTTACTATGTGTCTTGTGTTCTCGCAACCAATAGGCTGCATTTACGCCCGCAAAAAACGCAGAAGAGCCCGACGTGGTCGAACTATCGCCCCCTTACACAATGATCCTTAACTTTAGTGGAATATCCTTGCCTGTTGTGTAGATCAAATGATCAGTTTTGAAGAACAACAAATCAAACACATAACTGCTTCTAATGTCTACACTGGGAGAGGAAACAGATTTTGGTGCCCGATTTTTATTATTAAAGTGTCCAAGGAAAAAGCCCAACAAATAGGTAATCCAGACAAAAAAGCTATGTCTCGAATCGTATGCTGATGCTTTCACCAGCAGGGGCATGCCGCATTACACATGATACGCACAATGAAGTGTGTAGTTGGCCCATACTTCAAATAAAAATTGGCATGTATAAAACAAGATTCTGCAGAAAATTGTTTTAACATAGCATGTCCATCGGTTCAAGCCGCAAGCGAAATAAGAAACCCAAATTGTTGTTATTGGGACCAGTTTGACTGTTATACAGAAACTAACTACGCCGCCCGCCCGGATCTAAAGTTACGGTTTGAGAACTGGAAAAAAACGACAAAACAAGGAGAAAAAAAAAAAACTGCAAACATTGTCTCCATACGTTAGTTACGCAGACTTCGAGTCGCATGAATTGTTCCTTATGAAGGGGGCCAGCCAACCACAAAAAACTGGCAAAATAAAACAGTCTTTAATGAGGATAAATCATCAGATTCTGTTCATTTGAACTTCATTATAATGTTACGGTCGGATGGCCGATCATTTCAAACGCCAGAATTTGATAATAGAGGACCAGATGCTGCAGAGAAACGCATAGTGCTTTTAAAACGCATGCAGCAAGTGCGGAAATTGATTCGTTCTATAATTCTGAACTTTATTCTGACAAATAACTGATGACGCTGAAGACCCAACAACAGTATGCCTCAGCCACTCACTGTTGGATATTTGCGTGTTTTAGAGCTAACGCCCCAAGAGTTTGTAACCCTCACCAGTATAGAGAGACCATGCATCCACATTAGTGGAAGTTCAGAGGTAGCAGCGAGAAACAAAATGCCAATCTTATCAACTAAAGTTTGAACCTAAGACATGGAAAGCCTGCCCTCTTCTTTCATAACTGCGAGGTTACGACTCCCCCTTATAATGAAAAGCAGTGGGACGATGCCTTCAGGGTGTCATTGCACCATTGCACAAGCATCAGAAATGTACATGTGCTTTCCAATCTAAATAATAAGCTATGTCCTTTTTTATTGACTCTATGCAACACATGCATGGGTTCATTAGAATGTCACTGGCTATTCGTCCTATAAGTCCTGCCAAGTACGGAAGAAAAATATTTTGGACCCAAGCTCGCTAGTTAGAAAGCGGCCGTTTTATCCGTATGAGCTACCTCAGAACGAGTTGGGAAGGGTTGGCACGAAGATGGACCACGTCTCCTTAAAGGCGCGTTCTTTTCTGGGTCTTAGAGGAAAGGGACATCAGCGATTCGATTACAGCCATGCCTCAAGATGCGTGGGCCAGAAGTTAGATTGTAAAACGATGGGGTATATCATGGACTAACCTACTGGATACGGCCAGATACATGTTTGTGGGTGACGTCTTTGTAAACTATAGAAAAGGCCTGCATGAAAACATTACACCCTGCTCCCCAGTGTAGATCTGGGCATTATATTTCTGCACAAGTGGATGCAGCTGGGACGCTTAGTTAAAAGAATATTAACAGTTTTACTGGAGGACAGATTGATTTCAGTGTCAGAATTTACCAATGATTCCAGGATGATTGAAAACGGATTGCGCTGGGGGACTTAGCTATGGGCCGTCGCACATTACTGCTTAAGAGCAAACAACATACTTAGGACGACTTACGATCCCAATAAAGGTCTAACTATCTCATGTACTTTGATCAAACAATCAGTTACTGGATGCCGGCATGGCGACAATCGCTTCCATTCCGCAACTTTCAAAATGTACACAGCTTCAAGAATAATATTCAAAATGGCATTAAAGTGGTTGAGACAGTTTCCTAATCGCTGATCTACAGCGCCGGTTTCATTTTCTAGAAGAAGTTCGAGTTAGAATATCCTCATCGAACCTCCATCGACCTGCATAATGACTATCCACTTGGCAGCTAGAAAGTCTAAAGATGGACCAAGACGAGCCGCCTCTAAAACTTGTGCCTAATCTTCGTGGATCGTACCCCACCACTAAGATATGGGTTCAGAAATAAACCATTATGATCTCACCAGCTGTTTCATTACCAGACTTCTACAATATTATTTAAGTCATGGTTTGAACGTTAACAGCTGTTCATCGCCATACATTCGCTTTTTCCGATTCAAGAACAGTTCATTGAAACCATACATCATGGAAGAACACTGTTTCAGAACCACAATCCACAGATGCTTCAGAAAAAAGACTTTCTTTAAGCTGATGAACAACCAGCTTGTCTGTTTTGGAAGTCTATGGAGAATACGCACTAAGCGCACAAGATGTGTAGATTAGTCACCCTAACGAGAAACGAGAGCCAATTATAGACTGACGTTCAAAACCAAATTATTCAGGAATTTTTAGAAGATTTCCTATCTGCCTTTTTGGCATAAAGATGAAAAAAAAGAAATCAGTCAAATATGGACAAACCCGTCTTTTTTATTGGGTTTATGTTTCTAGAAATTATCTCAAAGCTTTTGATGTTAGAATTTCTTTACGAACTACTCTTTAAGCCCTCCGCTAGTCTAGTCCAGAGTACGTTACACAGATACAGGACGTTTCTGTTATAGATATCCCTATCTGAAGACATCTAATAAAAGACATGGACGTTTAAGTAGATAGTACCAAGGACACTCGCGGGCATGGTATGAATGCACCTCAGAGATTACCTAAAGACTTCCACCTTTCATTCAATTACTAACAAAACGACAGGTTTTTTAGGAAAGATGAATGGATGAATTTATCTGGAAAAGGTACTCAAGGAGTCATGTCGGGGTTGAAGTGTCAAAAATGATACAGTCATGTCGAGCCAGGAAGAAAAATCACGTAAAAGAAAGCAAAAGAGAGGAATAGAGCTCGCCAAGACGTTGTGCAGTCCAAACATATCACATGACAACTACAAAGAAGCATTGTTTGGCAATATTAAGACTTCTTCATCTGAAAACGCGTAAAACTGCGAATCTAATTCTACATGAGATCAACACAAAACTGTTGTAACAAAGGAGTATTAGATTGAACAAGAACAACAAAAGGTGTGTTTGTTAAATCACAGAGTTTTCATATGCAATTGCGGCAATGGAGAAGAAACCGATTAAATGTATATTAAGCGGAAACTCGTGCCTGCGGGAACTTTATCTGCAGTTCTTCTTTCACAAAAGATCTTAGTGGGGCGGCTGGCTGTTTTTGTAGTGCCAGCTTTTCTCGTAAATAATACACGGAGCGGATTCATTATCTTACTCTATTCTTTTTCATTTCGTAGTGACCGTCAACACTCCAAACCGGATTATGTGGACCCTGATGCGAGTCTGTCCCCGTTGTCTGCTTCACCGTGTCCTATCACTCACAGTGTTTTCAAATAAATGTACCTTACTTGCAAACCAAATGTAATCGAGTTTTGCTCGGATGACGACTCTCCCTTCAGCAACATTTATTGTTCTTTCTTTTGATGGCTTGTACGGGTTTTCGCCCTTTAAATTCTTCATTATTCACTAGTAGCGCGCAAAACTGAGAGGCAGTCTTCTAACCAATTCTCCCTGTTTGCCCGAGAAATTTGTCAATCAGCTCATCTCGTGATTACTGGTAGGGAAAAAAGTCTTTCAGCCCTAACTGTTTGTTAAGTTTTCGACTAAAAGCCTCGTGATGCTATTGGACAACATGCCTGGAATGCCCTCTTTAATGGGTATCTCTATGTCCTTTCACACAATAATTGCATTCACTTGGCCTTAACATTCTTTCCATCATCGACTTGAATCATGGGCAGAGGGTCAAGCTTAGTTGGACCTCGCTGGATATCCTTCAGCTGTATGGAACAACCGCAACCAGTCCCAGAAGCACTCTTTTGTGTTAATGGTTCTGCATCTTTGTATCTTTGGAAGCCATGCACATCGACTAGTGAGTGCGTACTTAAATCTTTTTCCGTCTAATCCTATCAGAGGGCTAAATACCAGAAGATCCATTGATGGGTGTCGTTTCCTTATTCGGTATTGTAATTAACAAAAAGTTGTGGTCTCAGTTATTCGTCTAGGGCGCCAGGTAATAAATTTGCCAAAATCGCTGGTTTAGATAACCATTCTTTTGATGTTTGTTCACTAACTCCAGCCTGCCTTGGCTTAGCTTTGTGTATTGCTGTGATACCTGCCAATATCCGATTGGGCGAACAAATAATAGATTTAGTTCATTTGTATTCAGCAATGAGTTATGTGCAACAAAATTACCAACGGTCCTACCACGACAATACACGCGATTCTTGCAATCTCTTGTTTATCTGATGGTTTGATAAAAAGTCACTGAATTTTGGTGGGGGCAATGTCTGGACCGGTTTTGACCTGTTACTAGATATATTGTTTTATTGCTTGATAAACATTTATTAAATGTGGTAAGCTGCATGCCCCTGTTCCTTTTCAGTGTGTCATTAATAAATCTAACTGCTCAAGCTCTGACTCTTTCATAGGCGTCTTGTGCAGCTGCTAGTTTTGCTCTAATAGCTTTGTTATGTCTTTTTTTCTCTCGACACCCTGTCATTCCCCCAGTTTAGCTAAATGCAAAATTCATGCCGCCTAACAAGGCAAGCCGCATTCACACAGCGCCGCCTATCATTATTGCGAGTGAAGCCATTTTTTATAAATGTATTTTTTTTTAACTATTTATTATTCTCTGGAATGTATTCCTTGCACTCTTAACTAGGTAAATCTTCGTAGGCAACCGAAGTCGTCACCCTAGCTGCAATACCGATAGCAATCAGCTTTGCTGAGAACCTCAAAGTCTCGTTTGCCAAGATCTGCTTCGATATTAATTTCTTAACAGGCTTTTACCAAGGGCCTTGAGTCTCCTACACTTAGGCCTCCAATAAACCGCCAGCCCAAGTAACTACCCCTGTACGCAGTAATACAAGGTTAGCAACAGTTTTTTCGGAGCTCATTTTTATAAAAATAAACATAATTATAATTTAATAAAAACTGAACAGCGAATGATCTTCCTACAGCTTACAAGGCGGTATACCTCTCCTGAAACACTTATGAATAGCCTCCAATTAATGATCAAGAGCTATTATGCCAAAAGGAGAGCGTTGCTATTCTTTGGCAGCGTGTGGGGGAAAACAAACAGTTCCTCGGAACTGAACTTTCACGAATTGATACAGGATTCAAACAGATGTCAGCATACACAAAGACATTATAAGTAATCATAACAGGTATGAAGCGCAGCTGACGGTCTAGAAATGGGAAAAGTGTGGGGCCAAACGGTTCTTGTTTTGTACAGATCTAAACTAGCAGTTAGAGATTTTGCTCCCATTGATTTTGAACAAGATCTTACGTATGAGATTTAAGCAAGATCCAGTTTTAACAAGTTCATTAGAGAGTCTCTTAGGATGTGAATTTATTACTATAGATTTGGAACTATTGTTAATCGACGTTAATCATGGGAGTTAATAACTTTTTGATAATATAGATTTTTATTTCCCATTCAAAAATGAACGAGCTGGAAAATCATTCAGAACCAGGAAACATTGAATCCAGGGGTGGAGAAAGTAACCAAGCCAGAAAAACAGCAGAAAACGCGAAACAGGTGGGGACCATTAAAAATCCTGGGCGAGTTAGAATTGAAAGCAGGGCGAAAAAAAATTAGCACGAGTGGAACAAACACAAAAATTATATGTTACAGATTATGGACTCATTTCATGGGAAAACAATAACACCGCCAACGCCCAGAAACAAGTTGATTACAAATGCCCGCTAATAAAAACTGCCATGATGATACAAGGGCCCACGCAAAATGATCTTCATGGAATGGGAATATTAAAACTTAAACCACTGTTGTCATTATGTTGGCGCCCTTGCTGTCTGACTGGGGGCAGTTATTAAGGTAATAAAATATATAACCGATGCCACAGAAACAAAAAAGTAACTAAATAAAATCTGAAGACCTATTAAATCAGAAAAAAAAAAAAGACAACTTGCACGCCAAAAACCGCCAATACAAAGAACCATTTTGATCCATTTCAAATGGAATAAAATTATTTTAAATTTTTTTTAATAAAAAATAAATCATGGCGTATTATAAAAATGATTAAGTCAATAAATAAAACATGAAGTCATAAAAGACATTTCTCATAGGACCAGACATTGTAGATCAATGCGGTTTGCTTCGGATGTAAAAACTTCATTAAAATCTATTGCAAGGAAAAAGGGCGAAGGCCGAAAACGCTCTGTGTGTTATTCTTTGAGCAAGACATCCTCACACGTAACGATCTGACGTCCGTTTTTTTGAGGCGTGTTGTTGTAACTCTATTATAATTAGACACCTACTATTTAAGATTAATAACAAAACATAGCTCTTTGTATTTTTTTTTTGGATATTATAAGATAACTTAATAAGAACTTGGTGGTACTTAAAGGATGCCTTAATCAAGATACTTATCAGAAATTGATCAAAAAATTATTAAGAACTTAAATTAAGAACTTATTAAGAACTTGAAGTAACTTAATAAAACCTTAATTAGAACTTGGGTGACAATTGGGGTAGCGAGAGTGTCGTGGTGTACACAGAGCGGGGTTAGGTGGACGAGGCGTGCTTAATATCCCTGTCATACAGTGCGTGGGAGGTTGTTGGAGGGAGGGGCAGGGGACGTGCGTGACATGGAGGTGGGGGGACGTGTGCGTGCAGTGGAGGTTAGGACAAAACACACAGCCACACACAAACAAACAGTTCCAAACACAAACAAACAAAAAAAAAAAACCCCCCACACAAAGGCGACAAGGACAGTGACTTGGTTAAGTGACATTGGCCCTAGTTTGCTGTGCTCCTCTTTTCTCAAACAGGCTTGCAACTGGCTTAGGCCCAGAGGTACAGCAAAGTAATTGCATTGTAGCCAAGGCTTTTATGGCGGCTCTATCGCCAGTTGTTTTGTAATCCGTCATTGTATTATATTGGGCATTATTATGGCAAGATAGGCTGGCCACCACCACTACTCCCTCTCCCTCACTGGTAAACTGTATAAGGCCTGCCTAACCCTATCTAGTTATCCGTTCATAAGTGCACACTGCGTTTTTTAAACAATCAAACAGCCGAAGCAGAGCAGTGCGTGCAAAGTTCATATGGCAGCAAAACCGTACATGCATGATCGTTACTATATTTGGTAAAGAGGTTGGGGGCAGCCACGGTATGCTATTATTTTTTCATTTTTACTATTTTTGAAACCGTACATGCATGATCGTTACTATAATTTTAGAGCCCACGTCTTTACAGAGGCTG
>JAFLJL010002282.1:0-27164 GCA_018398815.1 Conus ventricosus | reverse complement strand
GGTGTGTGTGTGTGTGTGTGTGTGTGTGTTGTGTGATGTTGTGAGTGTGTGTGTGTGTTGATGAGTGAGTGTGTGTGTGGTGTGTGTGTGTGTGTGTGTGTGTGTGTGTGTGTGTGTGGTGTGTGTGTGTGTGAGTGTAGTGTGTGTTTGTGTGTGTGTGCGCGCGACGTATTTTGTGAAACGCAGAACACGTATGTCTATGGCTCCGTGTCTAAATGAAAATATCACACAAGCAATCCTTCGCCACACGGCCAGGTGACGCCAGCCCTGCCTTATGGCGCCATGATTACAGGCCATAGGATCCGTCCAGGGTACTGCCTGCCACAAACCCAAGCCCTCTAATTAGGGGTGTTCGCACAGTGTCTCAGCCAAGTTTTAGTTTGGTGACTGTCTCCGCAAAAATGATGGTATTAAAAATGACTGTATGCGCGAAAATGATTAGGAAAACATAGTTTGAAGTCTTACTTGTCAGAGAACAGGGAAACCTTTATTCTGGCTCACTTTCGCCCGAAAACTGGTTGAGGGCGAAAGTGAGCCAGAATGAAGGTTTCCCTGTTCTCTACGGATCTGCAACTTACCTCCACTCTTCCACAGGTTCACTTTCGTGCTTAGATTTGTCGGTTTGTGACCCCTCGCTGGTCCTGGACTATGAGTGGTCTGTCCATGACGATCTGCACGGAAGTGACCATTTCCCTGTTCTTTTACAGCCCATATTAACTGAACCCGCCTCTGTCTCTCAACATCTCAATTTATAAGAAAGCAAACTGGGATCTATTTGCAGCCACTATTTCTAAGGAGTTCCAGGACACTGATTTTCTTCAGAGTCCGGACCCGGCAGAATCACTGACTACCACTGTGATCAACTGTGCTAAAACCTGTATTCCAGTGTCTTCCGACAAACTTCAAATGCCAAAAACACCCTGGTTCGATTCCGACTGCCAACAAATTTCCAAAGTTAGAAAACGGGCTCAGCGGCGGGTATACCAACGACCTTCGGGTCCCAACGCTAGAGCCCATCAGAAACTCCGTGCTAAATCGAGATACACTTTTAAAATCAGAGAACGTCGGTCCTGGAGAAGCTTCTGCTCCAGGCTGACATCGAAAACTTCTAAGAAAAAGTTTGGAAACATCATTAGAAAAATCAAAGGGAAGAACACCAACCCCTCTATTCATCACTTAAAACTTGCCGATGCTCTGATCACTGATAAACAAGCTGTTGCTAATCTGTTGGCCTCCACCATCCACCAAAACTCCTCGTCTTCAAATAAATCTGCAGTCTTTTTAAGAAACAAAGAGATTAGAGAGAAATCTTCATACAATTTCACATCAGACAACTCTGAAACCTATAATCTTCCTTTTTCAATCGCTGAACTCAAATTAGCTTTGCAAACCTGCACTGACTCTGCCCCTGGTCTGGATGACATTCATTATCAGGTTGTGAAACATTTTCCAGAGAGCTGTCTCCAGACTCTTCTCCAAGTCTATAACCATATCTGGACCACAGGGTCCTTTCCGCCTTCCTGGGGGAAAGCCCTGATAATTTTCCTATTCCAAACCGGGAAAACCCCCTTTCCCAACCCTTCCAACATCGCCCAAACGCCCCCTGCCCCGCTCCCTGTAAGCTGATGGAAAAGATGGCAACTCCCGTCTAAAGGGGAAAGCTGGAAACCTTTGGCCCCTTTTGGCCGGGTGAACAGTGGGTTTCCGGAAGTACCACTCACATTGCCCAAAACAAATCCCCGGAAACCCCCAAACCCGCAACCCCTTTTTTAACAAGCAGCATGTGGGCTATTTTTTTTTGGGACCTCGAAAAGGCGAAACGAAAAACCACGGGAAAGAAAGGAATCCTTATGGACCTGCAAAAACCCTTGGTTTTCGGGGTCACCTGCCCCTGTTAAATTCAAAATTTTTTGGGCCATCAAACATTTCCCCAGGGGCGTTTTGGCCCACACCTCGACATCCCAGGGCAGGAGTTGGGTTTTTCCTCGGGGGAGACCCTTTTACCAGCCTTTTAAAAGCATTAAAAAAATGACATTGCCCAAATGGGTAAGCCGGGGCACGAGTCCTCTCTGTTTGTGCCGACTTCGCGTTTAAGGGCATTTTGGAGTTTTTCCCTTACGCCAGGGGACAGCGTCGACTCCAACTTTGTGTCAACAGAACCAACAGTGGGCTGAGGAAAGGGGGAAAAACCCTTCCCCGTACCAAAACTCATCAATTCTTTTCCAAAAAATTTTTCGTAAATTTTCTTTGCTGACCTGAAATTCGTCGGGAAACAAGTCCACTTTTTCCAATTGAAAAGAACCCAAATTCCGGGGAGTTATTTTTAAACCAAAAACTCAACTTTCTCAGCCCAAAAAAAACCCCTCAAAACTTTTTGCCAAAAACCCTCGGGAATTTTCCCTGGGGTTTGGGTAGCGCACACAAAGGGGGCCCGCTGAAAAAGAAAGCTTTCTGCACCTCTACAGAGCCCGGGCCCCTTTCCAAACTGGACTACGGTTGTGCTGCTACGGCTCCGAAAAGCCCCTTTTTCCCAAAAACTTTTAAACCCCTTTCCCCAAACCTAAAGGGGCTTCCCCCCTCTGTCTTGAGCTTTCCGCCCCAAACCCCTGTTTACAGCCGTACGCAAAAGGAGGTGAACCTTCATTTGTCCAACCGCAGGCTGAAACGTTTTGAATTTTTAATCCGACTGTTCTCAAACCGCAAAAAACCGCCTATAAACGTGTTTTTGACCCTCCGCCCAAAAGAAAAGTTTGAAAAAAACCCAAAAAATTTTAATTCCGCCTTTTGGGGTTTCGTATGAAACCCCTCACGGGGCGGAATGCAGGTATAGCCCGGGGGTAGTTTCCAAATTTTTTCCAAGTTTCCGGATAAAACCTCCAGGGACCTTTTCCACACCAGAGATTCGTTTTTTGATCTCGCAGCTTTCCGAAAGGGAAACTACCAGCTCTCGGGCATACAAGGTTTTGTATGCCGAGCTCTTTTTCCAAAATTCCCCCACCCTATAAAAAATTTTCACTGAGGGTTCCAATCTGAGGGGGAGGGGGCCGTGAAACCCTCCCTGCCCTGGGGCCCCTTTTCTCAAAATATTTTGGAACTATACATTCAATGCTTCGTCAATTTTTGCTGAACTTACTGCTCTAGTACGGGCCCTTTGAAGATAACCCCCTTTCCCTTCGAGGAGGGACTTTCGGGTTTCCCGTGGGATTCGCGTCAGCTTTGGGCCATAGCTGGCCGCAACCTTCGCATCCGAACTTTTACTTTTTTTTGAACTTTTTAGCAAGTTAAGGCGACGGTTAAAAACATTAAATCTTGCTTGGGGTTTCCCGGCCATGTTTTGGGATCGGGGGAACGAAAAGGTTTAAACGTTTAAAACCAAAACGCCACAAGAAAAGAAACTGTCCAACCCCTTTTTTCCCCCCGCCCGAAGTGAAAAACCCAAAAAAAACAATTTTGTAGAGCCCCCGGCAGGAGGATTGGAACAACAAAACTAAAACAAACCTTTTAGATCCGTCCAAACCTTAAAGACTTTCCCCCCCATCTACGCGGGGGGCGTAAAGAGGAAACGGTTTTTTGTGCCGGCTGCACACCGGGCCCTTTTGTATTTTTTCCCATTCCCTTTCCTTTTTAAAGAGTGGGAAAAAGCCCCGGGTGCAATTTCCCTGTCATGCCCACCCACAATGGGAAAAAATGTTCTTTTCAGAGTGTTTGGGGGAAATTGCCGATGGAGACACAAACATTTTAAAAGCGGAGTTTCCCTTTTAGGGGGTGTCCCCCCTGATGTGATCCTTTTTTTTTTTGAGAGAAATTAAAAATTTTCATCTGATTTGAATTTTAAAGGGAAAAAAGGATTTTTTAAAAAAGTTTCTGGTTTGTTTTTTAGACGAAAGTCAATTTTAACGAGATGTGGGAAAGTTTTTTTTTTTGTTTTTTTTACTTTAAATGACTGGTGAGTTTATTTTAAAAGTGGACAGCCCCGATGTGGCCCTCTGCGGTCGGCTGGGCTATAAGCAACCCTTTTCTTATCTTAAACTTTTTTGTAAAGGGGTAAAAAAAAAAGGGTTTAAAATAGTTTTTTTCGGGAAACCTATTTTTTTCCCCTTTTGGGGGGTTTTTTTCCAAAAAAGCTTTTGGGAAGGGTTGAATAAACTAAAACACCAACGAAAGGGACTGCCCTAATTAAAACCCGCGTTTTAAAATCTGGGTTTTTAAAAATAATTTTTATTAAATTTTTTTTTGTTTTTAAAATGAATTGTGAGAACAAAAAAAAGTTGGGGAAGGGGGCAAACAGACAAATCCCCCAGACCACGCCAAAAAAGAAAGTTTAAAACTCTCGGGCTGCGTGGGGAAAAACTAAGCATATTTAGGCACTGAACTAACTATTGAACAATTCAACAACTGTCTACTTCAGACGTTGAGAAGTACTACCTAGGTACAAGCACAGCTAGGGTCAAAAATGGTTAGAATCAGTGGTCAAAAATGATTTCTATATGCTAATTAGTAAGTAAGATGGCGCCAGTTGATTCAGAGAAGATTTAAAATATGACTTATCACAAGATCTGGTTTTAAACAAGCCCCCTAGAAACTCTTGCATGTGACATGAATTACAGTTTTGGGGACGATGTTATGCCCATTCATCATGGGTTTAAATTACTTTTAATCATATTAATTTTAAATCATTTTAAAATTTTAATCGCAAAAAAAAATATGACGATCAGGAGAAGAAGACGTCGCAGGACAGTCGCAGGACCCTCCGCAGGCAAATTGCCACAAGTGAGAAATGTTACTAAGACTAAAAATCCTGGCGGTTGAGCTGGCGTAAACTACTGAATGGAACAAACTGAAAAACAAACCAAGCAGCAAAACAAAATTTGTTAGATAGTAATACAACATCGTCAGCACCAACACCACCAAAATTTAAACAACAAAAACAATCGCAATCAAACAATAAGATGTATCTTTATGTATGGGAGCTGCCGTTGTTGCTGGGGGTGGTTTTTTTTAGCATACAAATACCTAACGCCATACCTAACAACAAAGTCCAAACCCCCACAGTAAAAGAAGAACCATTTCTGCAAAAAAAGTGCAACCTCCTGCAGTAGACCCCATTTCTATGGAATAGTTTTTAAGAACTAGAAAAGTACAAGTTAAGAACTAGATAAGTACAAGTTAATTAGTTATAGAAAGTACTTTTTAAAGTTAAGTGCAAGTAAAATTACAAGTTAAGTGCAAAAAAAAATTATAAGTTATAAAAAATACTAGTTAGGTTCTTAAGTTAAGTTCTTGTTATGTTCTTAATAAGTACTAGTTAAGTTCTTGTTAGGTTTTCTTAAGTTAAGTACAAGCCAAGTCAGCCCAGTTAATCTTTAAAGTTCTCCAATGTCCTACAGCATATGAAAACTCAGATTGACTAAGTTCTCTTTTTGTTAGAGACTAGTATTTTTTGTTAACAGCATTGTGTTTACTTGATGAAGAGTAGAGCGCAGATTAACATTTGTGTGATAAAATACTTTGTTTTCAAAGAGTTTGCTTGTAGTTATCGTGAGTTATATTTTTTTTAAACAACTTCTTTACTTATGCCTTTAGCCTTCTTTATTACAGAAGTCTGGCGAGCAACGCTAAACATCTTCGATCGCAAACCAACATATTTTTTATAACTGTCCCATTAATTAAGTTCATCCTTCATCTTTCCAATCACTTTCTTGTTTACAGTTGAATGTAAAGGACGTCTTTTTGGATAGTCGCATGGGGTCGTACCACCCATCAACCTCCTTTACTACTTCTGTTTCTAAATCCTTATAGAAGTCTTTTTGGGGGGACGTCTAAATAAAAGATTAGTGCTGTGTAAAGTACTCTTGCTTCTGGAAACCGGGGTTTAAAGTAGTCGTACAGAAATTCTAACATCAAAAACTTTGACAACTCTAATCCCGGTAAAGCCAATAAACACCGGCTTGTCCAACTTAACATCCTTTTTCTTCATCATAATGCCAACCAGGCTGTCGTTAAATCTTCTAAAGTCTTGATATTGGGGTTTTAGAGGCCAACTTTTGTAACAAATTTTCCCACATCTTTACGTTTGTGTGGATTTTCCATAGTTTTGCCAAAACAGCTGTTGTTCCACATTTAAAAGAAGTCTTTTTCTGAAGCGTCAGTGGCTTGGGTTCTAAGATCAGATTCTTCTTGATGTTGGCCTCAAAAAGGGGCTTTTGATCAAAAGCAATGATTCTATGAACAGCAGCAGTTTCAGTCCGTGTTTTAGGTAAAACTGTAAAGCCTTAATGACAAACATACTTAGTTTTTGGCGAAGTTTGGGCACAAGTTTAGGAGGTTCCTGTGGGCTCATTTTTTAATCTTTCTGCGGCCAGAGGATAATCGTTGTGGAGGTCATGCAGTTCATAAGGATATTCTAAGTCTACTTCTAAATAAACCATACTTTTGATCTAAACGTCAAACTGTCCAAAAACCACTTTAATGCTCCTTGAATATTATTTGTACCATGCCCTGTGTACATCTTGAAGTTACGTAATGGAAGTGGCTGACTCATGGCCCACCCAACAGATTATTGGCGTCTAAGTACATTAAATAGTTGGATGGTTTAGTGGGTCATAGTCGTCTAAATCTTGTTGTTGGCTTTGCAGTAAGGATGTGAGGCCATGCTAATACCCCCCCTTAGACCGTCTTCAAACATCTGGAGTGTGGGGAATCAGAAATTAAAGTCAAACTGAATGTTTGTAGACTTTAAGAAAGCATCCCAAATAAAACCCCGGGGCAAGATGTAATGTGATGATCTTAAGTTGTAATGTTTCATGCAAGTAGATCGTAATTCTGAAAGACGTCTGCCAAAAAACACACGTCCCGCCATTAGATAGTAATATGATAATCGCCCGTGTTTGCAGTGTAAGGCTGTCCAGGGCCTTTTTAGCGTATTCATATTCAGATCAGTTATGTCTTTGCCTCTAAACAAAAAGAACGCCTTTAGAGGGAAATGATCTTCGTCAACCTTTTTTTTTTTTTTTTTTCCCACGATTCCCTAGTATTCAAAGGGAAAACACCTTTAAAGCACTAAAGATGGATCAAAATATGTTTAGTGATTTGGGGAAAATCTTGTAGAGATCCCGCTAACTTACCAAACAGCCATCAATCTTGGCTGAGTCATAAAGGATAAACAATCAAAGTAAAAGTCAGTACTTTTCTGAAGACTGTGCAATGCAGGAACCCTCTTATATTCAGAAGTCACTGCTTGCATGATAAAATGAAACGTAACCTCGTAAGTTTTAAAGAAGATAGGCAGTTTCCATGTCTTAGGGCCCAAACCCTTTAAATTGAAGATTACAATTGTTGTGCGCGGCCCCTCTGAACTTTCCATAATGTGATCGTGGTCTCTCACTGTCCGTCTTTGCTGTTAGGTGTTGGCTCTAAGGCCGCAAATCCAACAGTGGTAGATGAAGCATAGCGTTCTTGGGCTTCAGGAGTCATAACAATGTCTGAAAGATTTATTTTGTTAGAGTAGAAAATTTCGAAGTTGTTTCATCTGCCCCTAAAAACCTACTAGCTGCATTGGGCCTCTGTAAATCTCGGTGTTGTGTGTTGACCGTCTGACCTAACAACAATAATCGCATACGAACAGATCTGATGGTGGGTTAATAAGGATGTTTTTTGTTCTTGCTTTTTGCGGGCCATAGTACATGCGGGAAGAGCGATTCAAAGTCAGCATAAACCACGTATGGACTCATCTAGCATTTTTGTACATTCTTAAAACTAATTTTTGACCCCGTTTAGGCGTAAGGATTTGGTTTCACAGTCTAAAAAAACTTTTACAATGTGTTTCTATGACTGGCAGCTGCTTCATAGTTGGGATTCTGACCAAACATCTTTTACAAAGCCCTTGTTTAAAATTGTCCCTTTTTTAGTAAAGCCATAAGTCTGCTTATTGTTCTGATTAATACATAATGACTCTTTGGGCCTCTTCAAACGTATCAAGTCTACATGTTTGTTAAGTGGATCGCCAAATAGGAGCGTTGGGGGAAACCCTTTGAGCACTAGATCGCCCCTACAGACCATGTGTATACGTTTACAGTGATTGGTTTTTTTTTCTTCAAACTGAGATATACTTTCTATAATCAACTGGAAAGGTTATGTTATCAAAGTTCACTTTGCTTACATTGTTCATAATTAATTTCTCTTTCCTGCGTTCTTTTTAACAGGATTTTAAATTGCTAAAACACACCACATAAAACACATGTCAAATTTTTATGTTTAAGACTGCTCGTTTTAAAACTAACTCTTTTTGGGGGAGGAAGGTGAGAATGCCGACTATAGGATAGAACTTTGTCTCAATTTGATTTCAAGGACGTCCCTTCAACCATCCAGAACCGCAATTTTGCTTCTTCACTTGCATGGTTAAACTGTGTAAGCATGTAGTCAGCCCAGTCAGAATTAAAGTCGCGATGCTAATAACTCTTTCTGTTTAGTTGAAACCCAGACTTCCATGTTATTCATCGGTGTTATATAATCAATCAAACGGCCAACAGCACTTTTACTGGCGGCTCCGCCTAAGAGAACCCTGGATTTTAGAGATAGCATTGCTTACGCTTTCATGAACGTTCGATGGGTTAATGATGCTCATGTCTACTTCGCTAAACATATTGCTTAATTGTTTGTCCCCTATCCTTTTACCATGCGTTGGCTGGCGGTTTTTCAAACTCAACACGCTTGTGAGCTCATTTTTTAACTCAAATATTTACGTAAATTAAAAAAATAAATGTAAATAAAACTAAGTAAAACGCGCTTTTTTCTTCACCCGTCGTTGCAACACTTCAAGACACGTTAACCTTTCAATAACACCCCCAATATTTTTAGCTTTTTCTGAACACAAAAGTTAATGTTCAACACTTTGATTGCTTCGTTAAATAGTTCACTATGATCTTTTTATTATATTGTTTACACATTCCAAAACCAAATTCACTAAAATCAATGTTTAACACTTTCATTGCTCGCCAAATAGTTCATTACAATTCTTTAAATCGATTCACTGAGTTCGACAGTCATTTTTAATAAATAAATAAAATTAAATCTGCAAAACATTCATTTTCCCACACACGATCAATAACACCGCTTATAGCGCACACACACACTGCAACACATGCTAGCAGTGGAGAGGTAAAAATCAATAACTTACCTGACAGCTTCTACGGGGCCAATATTCTACGGGGCCAATATTCTACGTACCACTGACGCTACGCCCTTCACTGGGACTGCGATTGAGAATCAGAGCTCATTGTCAAATTTTTTAACGAAGATATTTCTTGAGTAACTTGATCTATCTGCGCCTCTGTTGCTCTTACTTCTTTTGTAAGATTAGGAATAGAGTTTGTTTAGAACTTACGCCAATGACATTGACAAACAAAGCACAAGACAAGACACGATGCATTTCAACCACTTGGGTCTTCTTCAGGCGAAAAAATAAATCACATTTAACATGTGGGACAGTACAAACAACGAAAAACGAAAAAAGAATGAAAATGACTTATCCGTTCTTGGCCATGTGGTTTGGTGGGCGGAAATGACATGCGGCCAGGGGGATTATGGGAGAGGAAACGGAGGGGGGGGGGGGGTGGGGCTTGCGTCAGGGGAGGTGTGTGTGTGTGATATGATAGGGTTGTGTGTCCAGTTTATTGGGATGGTGTGATATCTTTGTGATGGTTGTGGTAATGGTGGATTGATAATAATAGTAAGGGGGGAAAAAAAAAGGGTGGGGTGGGGGTGGGGGGATTTAAGGGGAAGGATAATACAAAACTAAGATTAAATAGATGGAGGGTTGCTGTAACTACTGTATGAAGTGAGTGAAGGGGATGTGGTGGTGGTGTATGTAAGTGTGTGTGTATGTGTGTGTGTATGTGTGTGTGTTGGTAGGGGATTTTGCCAACTGGTGTGGAAGAGGTGAGTATGTGTGTTTGGTTATTGTTGGATATTGATGCCTTGGGGGTGTAGTGTGCCCAGTTTGGCAATGAGATGGGATTCTTGAGTTGTGCGTTCAAAGCTGTCACTCTGTGACTGCCAGAGTGCCATGACTTTGACATGGTCGATGTTGTGTTGGGTGTGGTTGAAGTGTAGGGCGACGGGTTTGGGTCGGTGGTGGCGGATATCGGCCAGGTGTTCAGAGATGCGTGTTTCGAGTGTGCGTGACGTTTCCCCTATGTAGATCTTGCCACACAGCTGGCAGTGGATGGCATATATAATGTTGCGGCTCTGACATGAGAATGTGCGTTTGACTGTGAAGGAGTCTTTGGGGCCCTGTAGGATGGTGTCTGGTTTGGTGAGGGGCAGATTTGCAGTTGGGTTTGGAGCAGGGGTGAGTACCTGGTGGTGTAGCTGTGGTTCTGTTCAAACTGGACCGCACGAGGAGGTCTTTGAGGTTTTTGTCACGTTTGAATGTGATCATGGGTTTGGTATGGAAGGCGGGTTTGTGGTTATGTACAATGTGCCAATTGGATCTGAGGATCCTACAGATGGGGGGGGTGTGCGGGTGGTAGAGGAGGTAGGCTGTGGGTCTGTCTGTCTTGGTTGGATGCTGGGTGTCCAGAGCAGATGTTCTGGATACAGCTATGGTGCGGCGGAGTGCTGCATTGATGATGGAACTGGGGTATCCGCGGTTGGTGAAAAATTGTGACATTTTGGCTGCTTGTATAGTGAAGTCTTCCTCGCTGGAGCAGAGTCTGCGAAGACGGAGAAATTGTGAGTATGGGATGCTGTCTTTAGTGTGTGGGTTGTGGGAGGATGAGTAGTCTAGGTATGCATGTGCGTCGGTGGGTTTGTAGAAAATGGAGGTTTTGAGTAGGCCTTCTTCTAGGGAGATGGTGATGTCTAGGAAGTTGACGGACTGCGAAATGGTGTAGGTGAGTCGGATAGATGGATGGAAGGTCTGGGCAAAGTTCCACCACCACCACATCCCCTTCACTCACTTCATACAGTAGTTACAGCAACCCTCCATCTATTTAATCTTAGTTTTGTATTATCCTTCCCCTTAAATCCCCCACCCCCCCACCCCACCCTTTTTTTTTTTCCCCCCCCTTACTATTATTATCAATCCACCATTACCACAACCATCACAAAGATATCACACCATCCCAATAAACTGGACACACAACCCTATCATATCACACACACACACCTCCCCTGACGCAACCCCCCCCCCCCCTCCGTTTCCTCTCCCATAATCCCCCTGGCCGCATGTCATTTCCGCCCACCAAACACATGGCCAAGAACGGATAAGTCATTTTCATTCTTTTTTCGTTTTTCGTTGTTTGTACTGTCCCACATGTTAAATGTGATTTATTTTTCGCCTGAAGAAGACCCAAGTGGTTGAAATGCATCGTGTCTTGTCTTGTGCTTTGTTTGTCAATGTCATTGGCGGTAAGTTCTAAACAAACTCTATTCCTAATCTTGCTTCGTTCGCCGCCATCAGTCACCCCATTTTGAAATTTTTCTTTTGAAAGATCGCGTATTCTTTGTCTTTGCTTCCGATTTTTTCAATTTCCGAAGCATTTTTTTTTTCTGGAAAGCGAATTTTTAGCGCACTGGTTGAAATACCGAATCTGTCGCAACCTTTCAAAAAAATAAAACCACGATCCCATTGTTGATGCGGTTCTTGAGGTTTGGTTAGTTGGGGGTTGGTTGTTGAGGGTTGGCTTTGAGTGGGAGGGGGTACCCCTTTCTAGGATTCTAGCAAACTCGATTTTTTTATCCAATTTATATTTGCACAAAGACTCACAAATGTTGTTTGATTTCACAGTTTTTTGTTTTCACTAAGGTAGCCTGCGTACTCAAAATTTGTTTCATTTCCAGTTATTGAGGACACATGCGCATGAAAATTCGTAAGGGTTTTTTCCGTTAACAAAATTTCAGAAACGATTTACGGCAACTCACTTGCAAAAAAATTTTTACAGAAAAGCGTGACAGAATTTTTCCCACTGCCATGTCTTGGCCGGCGGGAATAGCAACGACCCTCTGGCCCCGATCAAACTAGCCACTACCGGTGGGCCGCTGCAGTGAATCACGGGGGGGGTTGCAATAAATATTAGGGGTGAGAACTCAGGCCATCTTTCGTCCAGGGGGCTAAGCTTAACCTTTTTTTGTCTATTTGGGCTAAACGATCATGTTTTTTTTTTTTTCAATGTTCTTTTTAAAGCATCAGTCAAACCTGTCGTGAAGTAAACCTTCCCCCCACCCTTTTGAAGTTCATTTTTTGCCGCTGTAATCCTCACCGTCGCCATAAGCTTCAAAATTTCTTCTCTGTAATTTTTTCATCCTGTAATGTTTTCTTTTTAATCAAAGAAAATTTTGGGCGATGCAGGGCTACAAGGCAGTGTGTTTTTTGAAATTTAGGTTAATTTTTTTAAAACAGCGCTTGCAATCATAGACCGCGCCAAAACCCCCAACCCCCCAAGGGCCCCCAAATGCAAAGAACGCCCCCCAGCCCCATGAAAAACAGAACACTAACCCAGCACTTACGTAGCAAAGCGGGACCAAAAATTACCCAAAAAGATATTTAAACTTTACTATTTTTTTTTCTATAACTCAATTTACCAAAGTCGCTTTCTTTTTCCTTTTTGAATTTTCTTTATTTGCTCAAACCAAATTGAACCCCCCATTATAATAAAATTTAATTTTTAAAAAATTTCTTTTTAACCCTTTTTGTACACTTCTCAACCAGAAAACGCAAAAAAACAACATACTTAATGAAAAAAAGTCGAGACTTTTATTTGTCTTGTCAACATTCACAGTAACCTTTTTAAGATGATTAAAAAAGGTTTATTTTCATCCTGTTTTTAGAAATGGCAAAACGAGCCAAAGGCTCGCCCAAGTTTCCAAAACAAAATTGACTCCCCGGGCAACACATTTCTGGCAACTAAACAGACCGCCTGGATTAATTAAAAAAAAAAAAAATCAAAGTAGAAATGTTGGGCTTTGGGGTTTTGGGATAAATTCTGGGTTACTGTGTCACCCCCACTTAAACAAAGGGTTTTTCTTTCCACCAACACATATTCAGCTATATGTATCTATTACAATCTTTTTTCTGTTGTGTTCCTGAACAAGATAAAAAAAAGGGGGGCCTGCATTCAAACCTTTCTAAAATTTTGTTTTTTATCAAAGTATCTTTGGGCTTCAAAATCAATTTAAAATCCCTTTTTTTCGGGACGCAAGACCCTTTATTGTCTTCCATAAAGCCTGTATTCATATTTGCCGTAATCATTTGTTTCTAGATTTCTTATTTGTTTAGTTTGGGATATTGCTCCCGTTTTTTGCTTCAATTTCGTTCGTTTGAAGCCCCACACCCCTTTACTCAAATCCAAAACTTTTCCGGCACTCCTATTAGATCAAACTCAGTTGTGCCCTCTAGTTTTTTTAGCTCTACTGCAACCTTTTAGGACTACGCCTTTTATTCTGCCCCCAAAACATTTTTTTTAAATAAAAAAAATTAAAATAAAAAAATTTTTTTATAAGCAGAAAATAAAAACAATCTACAATAAACAAACGTATTTAACGGGGGGGGCGCCCGTAACATAGCTTGCGGCTAATTTTCCCTAACGCTCTTTTTTTTTTTTTAAAACCATTTTTGTCCTTATTATAATTTTCCTTAAAATTCTTCAAAACTATTTTTTACCCTTTAGTGAAAATAATACAACCATTTAAGCACAAAGTCTTTAAGACAGCATTTATTTTGAGTTAAAAAAGCCACACAGAAACAAAGGGGGTGGCGACCGTAAAGCTACTTTTAAGAGCTTTTTTTTTTTTAAAAATTCTCGTTCAGCTGAACATCATCAATAAAAAAGGTTTCAGTTTCCCCCAATATCTAAGAAAAGTTCTAAAAATCGCAGTGTCGCTAGGGTCAACTAAAAAAAAATACCCCTGTCTTAAAAAACTCCCCTTTTTTTTTTAAGCCTTTTTGGCTTAAAGTTGTGCAGAATATAACAAAGGCTCGAATGAAACCGATATTTTTTGAACAAAATACAAGACATTTTCCCACACCCATAATAACGCGAAAAAAGAAACATGCGGGTCTTTGGGCAGAAACTTCAACACCATCTGTTTTTTTTTTTAAATATTTTTTTTTACATTTTAATAAAGCCACCCTTTTAGCCTGTTTCTTCAGTTAAACGAGGGATCACAACCTTTAAAAACAAAGCATTTTTTTTGGGCGTTTCGTCTGCTTTCCTGTGAAATTTATTTTTATACCACTTTCCCTACCCTTTCTCCACTTCCCAAACAAACTGTGTCAAATGTGGACAAAACCGCCACACCCATAATTGGTTATAAAGTAGTCTTCAGTCTTTCATCATAAAGGGGGAAGTTTTTACTACACATTCAACGCAGATCCCTTTTCCCACCCCAGCGAACAACTTTCTTTTTTCATCAAATTTGGGAAGTAAAAGTCCGCGACCCAATACAACCTCGACTTGCCATTTTTTACGCAGTCAACCTTCTCAATTTTTGGATTAAAAAACCTTCTGTTCTCATGAAAAGGAGTTTTTCTTCAAAAAAGAACAAAAATTCCTTTTAAAACTCAGAACTTTTTTAGAGTATGTTTCCCAAAAAATGTCCGCTTGTTTTTATTTTTTGTAGTGGAGTTATAACGTTTTTATAAAAAAACCGTTTACTTTTATACGGGTTTTAAATGTTCTGGCCATTGGGGGTTTGTAAAAACATCAAAAAATCAAGAGAATTCACTGACGTGTATTTAGCTAAAGGGCTTCAGACAAACAACAGAATCGCTAGGGTTTAAAAGCCACTAATAATTTTTCTTTTAGTGCGCCTTGGTAAAAGGCATTGCGTCTTTAACATTCAAAATCAGAGGGTGCAGAAACTGTTTGCCAAATGCTTCGTACTCCTCACTTTAACTCATTCTTTTCACCCCCGCTTTAACCTGTGCGGGGGGCCTTTGGACCTTGTTTTCCCTGATAAACTTTTTCTTTCCTTTTTTTTTAGGCAGCCAAATCAGAAAAAAGGGCAAAAATGTCTCCCGCCTATACAAAGCTCTTTCCCCCAGTTTGATTTCTAAAAATTTTAAAAAATAGCCCTCCTAAATTACACAACACTAGCATAGCCATTAAATAATTTTGGGAAGCTGGGTTTTCGTGGGGGATTTAACACCCCCCCCAAATCAAAACTTTCATTAAATTTGCCCGCCCCAATTTTTTGGGATTAAAAAAATTAATTTTTAAGCCTTTTTAACATGGGGTTTCCTTCCTTTTCTTTTTTTTAAAGAGGCACAAAAACCGAACAAATTTTTTTTAAAAAAAAAAAAGAAATAAAAAAAAAAAAAATTTTTGGTGATCCGTTTGGAGAAGAAGAAACTGATCCCCATTCAAGAAGGCTAAGGGCAGGTTTTTACTCCCAGACACCCAAAAAACATTCGAGAAAAAAAATTTTAACATTCATAGAAAGATAGGGCAGATTTCCGGGCTGTTACCTAAGATTTTAAAGAGGGTTTTTTTATAAAAAAGGGGCCAAACCCCTGAAAAACACTTCCCCAAACAAAAACCCAAAAAGTTTTTTAAAACAAGCACATTTAGCAAAACCCCCATTGGAAGCGAACTTAAAACCTTTTAGAGTTAGAACCAAGCGTTGTTTTTTACCGAACTGGGGGAAAAGTGCCCAAAATTAAAAAAAACAACCCTTAAGTAAAAAAACAGGGAAGCTTCAAAATGAAAAGTTTTTGAGGAGACAAAAGCCTTTCTTCTCCTTGCCCATCTGTGTGGTTAATGAGGGTTTTACGGACAAAAAGGGGGGGAACAAACCAATTAAAAAAATTTTTTGGTTAAGGAGAGATAGGAAAAAAAATAAACTGCGATCAGATAAACAATTTTGCAGAAAAAAGGCTAAATAAGCAAAATACAAAATTTGGGAAAACGGCCTTGAATCTGCACAACAAGCGATAGCATCCAAAAAGCAGAATCGGCATCAAAAAGCCCGAGGGGGGGGGGGGGGGGGGGGGGGGGGGGGGGGGGGGGGGGGGGGGGGGAAAAAAAAAAAAAAAAAAAAAAAAAAAAAAAAAAAAAAAAAAAAAAAAAAAAAAAAAAAAAAAAAAAAATTTTTTTTTAAAATCAACCCTTTTAATGGCTAGGGGGTTAAGGGGGGCCCCTGAGGGGGGGGGGGTTTTTTGGCGCCCCTTTTTTTTCCTTTTTTTTAATTTTTTTTGGGGCCCCCCCAAAAACGTATGCCCTCGGGAAAAAATTAAATTTGTCCAAAAAAAGCCCTTTTTGCCAAAACCCTTCCCTGGGGCTGATGCAGATGAACAATAGACAAAAAGCAGAATCAGCAGAAACGATTTAAGGCTACAAAGGCGGCCAGGTTGAAGTGCTGTCTACTAACAGAGCGCAGCTAGCACACAAACAAGCAGAATCAGAGAAACTATAAACAGAATACTTTATGAAAACACTACGCTACAAAAGAATAAGGACTCTGTTCAGGGAACAAGGGATTACAATAGTTAGTATATTAACAGCTGTTGGGTTTGTTATCTCTACACTCGTTTATGCTTTAACCGCAGTGCCCCAACCGAACCAGTAGCTCCTCCAACGCCTCAGCCTGGTAAAAGTTGGATTAGAAAACAATTGCATCATCTAGCAAACCTATTAAAGAAGTTAGCTGCCAAAGCGCTTGATGCTCTGCCTGGCGTAATAGGTAGTGTTGTTAGTTGGGTTTTGTCTACTATAGGCAAAGTTGCTGGTTATATGGCCGACCATCTGTGGACGTTAGGAGTGCTAGCTGCTGGATTAATTTTTAGTGAAATAAAGAATGGTCAATCCAGTAAAAGTTAAAAATACGAGGGCTGTCTTTTCGCTAGTGTGACTGTCAGTGTGAGGCAGATCAACAGGCGGCGTGCTTTCTAGGCTGCTTTCTGGCTGTGGGGGTTTATAACTGGATCGCTTTCTTCAGGGTTAGGTACTTTTTTAAAATGGATGGAGCAGGCCTTGTGTTTAAGCCTTGATTGTGTCCTAAGTTTTGATCGTCTCCAGCTATGAGGATTTCATTATTATAATTCTGTATCATGCCAATCTGTAGTCTAAGGTCAGAGGGTAGCATGTATAATCTGTGGCCTACAACAAAGTCAACCTTTGACCTAGCATGTGCAAGAACGTCTTGATACCTTTGTATGCTGGCAGGCAAATCAACAGCCGAGTTAATAGCATCTTCTAAATGGCTAGAAATTGTTTTCTGGCATCAAAGCCTGTAGACTGATCAACTATGCTAGACTTAGTCTGTGCTTGCGCTCCTAATAGACACCAAACGTATGCCCGTATAGAGTCATTAAGCCTTTGCACTCCTGGCATTGTTAGACCTTCACTTTCATCTAAGATAAATGTTGCCCAAGCATTAGGATTTTTTGTTCTATGGATCCTAATCGAACTTGTTTGTCGGGTTGAAAAGAGGTGTGGCCAGGCCAGTAGTCATAAGTATATTCTCTTTTTACACCCCACAAATACAATGTGCCTAACCCATGATTGCGGTCTAACTTTTGTCTAAAGTCAGTTGAAGGATTAATGTTAAATTCGTTGCAAATTCTTTCATATGCATTAGTGTCCATTGGGCTGTTAAATGGATTAAACGCGTTGTCGTTAGGGAGAGGCACTTGTAGTTCAGTTAGTATTCGTCTGTACTGGTAATAAACATGAAAGTTATATACTGACCTTACTAAAAGATTGGGGTGGTTTAAATGGTTTGCATATGAAACACCGCAGCCAGTAGTTGCGCAGTAAATGGCAAAATTTAACTGATTCTGAAAAAAAGCCATAGGGTGGGATGACCATGCTGATGGCACTCTATCACTCTTCATTGCGGATTTAAATATTTAGTTAGTGGTTTACAAGTCTGACTTGGAAGCCGTATGATCCATCTACTGCAATGGTTAAATTGCTGAAGTCCAAAGATTTGAGGTTATAAAACGCTCCTACATTGTAAGTGGCACTTTCGTTATATTTAAAAGGTTCCATTTTTAAATTAGTTTTATAAATAGTTATAAAAAGGATGTACATCTATATAACCAAGCAAAACGAGCGCATGTTTCTTAATGTATCCAAATTTTTAATTGGCGCGGGGTTGTAGGATTGCCCTTAAAGAAATTGGCTTAAAAATTATGTGGGCTAACATATCTGAAAAAGCCCAAAATAACTGGATTAATGTTAATGACGAACAAGGCAATCAAATAACTCATGTGCAAATACCTGATGGTTACTACAACTTTTGTTCTTTAAAAGAAGTACTTAGCGAATTTGGCATATTGTTAAAAATTAACGAAGCAAACCTCAGAATTACTATACATTTCCACTAGAAGAAAGAAGAGAGTACACTTTCCCTAAAGGCCTTGCTAAAATCTAGGCTTCCACAATAGTGACAGATCTTATAAATTTAGTACAAGAGAAGATGCCTAAACAATTTGAAGGTAATAAACCTTCTGATTTCTCGTTAACCCAATTTTGTATGTCCATTTACAACAGTTAAAAACAAATGCTAATTTGTTTAATGGCTATCCATCTACAGTTCTACGAGCACTGCCGTCAATTAGGCAGGTTTTGCGATTATCAGTTATACAGGTTTGGCAGAGACAGTGAATTTAAAGAATTGAGGGTCTATAAATTCATTGGATGTAAAAATAGCTAATCAAGACGGAAAGCCAGTTGATTGTTCTGATTTATTAATGGTGCTTGAGGTAGCGAACATATTAGAAAAGTAGTAAGGACTCAGTCCCGCCCGGGCGTTAATAATGAAGAATTTAAAGCAACAGGGTTGAAGCCAGTGAATGCAATCAAATTAAAAAGAATTAGCATTACTGAAGATGCGCAAAGTACACAAAAACTCTTGCCGTTTGGACGAAAAGTAATATATTTGTAAAGCTCCTGGAGAGGCAGAAGGTGATGTTAGAATTAGAGCTACAGATCCTATATGGAGCGTAGACGTATATGAAGTTGAAAGAATCATGAAAACAACCCCTCCCGTATATTATTTAAGAGAGACTCTCTCTTCTAAAAAGCCCGCCCCTAAAAGATCGTTTGTTCGTGAAGAGCTGCAAGTTGTCCCGCCAAACACAGTGAGTTAACAAAAAAATAGTATTTATTTTTTGCTAAACTTATTTTTGCTAAACCCTTAATTTTTATGTCCTTGGAGAGAATGTAAATATCTTTGTTCACGATCACCATATCTTATCTTGCACGTAAGCCCCCATTTTAAAATAACGATTACGGCGATTTTTTTATAGGTTTTTGTGTGTTAATCTTGGTGTAAAACAGGTGTTGATTTTGGCCAAAAGTGACATGAAAAGGATGTGATTTGTATGTGAAAAAGGGGTTTTCGTGCAAAATAAGATGGGTGAGCTTGAACATAGATATTTACATTCTCTCCCTGTCTCCCTCCTCCCATTCCCCGTCTCCCTCCGCCCCTTTCCCCTGTCTCCCTCCTCCCCTTTCCCTGTCTCCCTCCGCCCCTTTCCCCTGTCTCCCTCTCCCCTTTCCCTGTCTCCCTCCTCCTCCCCTTTCCCTGCTCCCTTCTCCCATTTCCTATCTTCCTCCTCCCCCTTCCCTGTCTCCCTCCTCCCATTTCCCTGTCTCCCTCCTCCCCATTCCCCTGTCTCCCTCATCCCATTTCCCTGTCTCCCTCCTCCCCTTCCCTGTCTCCCTCCTCCCATTTCCCTGTCTCCCTCCTCCCATTCCCCTGTCTCCCTCATCCCATTTCCCTGTCTCCCTCCTCCCATTCCCCTGTCTCCCTCATCCCATTTCCCTGTCTCCCTCCTCCCATTTCCCTGTATCCCTCCCATTTCCCTGTCTCCCTCCTCCCATTTCCCTGTCTCCCTCCCATTTCCCTGTCTCCCTCCTCCCATTCTCCTGCCCCCCTCCTCCCCTTTCCATGTGTCTCTCCTCCCATTCCACTGTCTCCCTCCCATTTCCCTGTCTCCCTCCTCCCATTTCCCCGTCTCCCTCCTCCCCTTCCCCTGTCTCCCTCCTCCCCTTTCCCAGTCTCCCACCTCCCATTTCCCAGTCTCCCTCCTCCCATTTCCCCATCTCCCTCCTCCCATTTCCCCGTCTCCCTCCTCCCATTCCCCTGTCTCCCCCCTCCCCTTTTCCAGTCTCCCTCCTCCCATTTCCCTGTCTCCTCCCCTTTCCCTTCTCCCTACTTTCCTTTCCTTGTCTCCCTCCTCCCCTTTCCCTGTCTCCCTCCTCCCCTTTCCCTGTCTCCCTCCTTCCCATTCCTGTCTCCCTCCTCCCATTCCCCTGTCTCCCTCCTCCCATTTCCCTGTCTCCCTCCATTCCCTGGTCTCCTTCTCCCATTCCCCTGTCTCCCTCCTCCCATTCCCTGTCTCCACCTCCATTTCCAGTCTCCCACCTCCCATCCCCTGTCTCCCTCCCATTCCCCTGTCTCCCTTCTCCCATTCCCCTGTCTCCCTCCTCCCATTTCCCTGTCTCCCACCTCCCATTACCATGTCTCCTCCTCCCATTTCCCCGTCTCCGTTTCCCTGTCTCCCTCCTCCCATTTCCCTGTCTCCCTCCCATTCCCCTGTCTCCCTTCTCCCATTCCCCTGTCTCCCTCCTCCCATTTCCCTGTCTCCCACCTCCCATTACCATGTCTCCTCCTCCCATTTCCCCGTCTCCGGTTTCCCTGTCCCCCTCCCCCCTTTCCCCTGTCCCCCTCCCCCCATTCCCCTGTCCCCTCCCCCTTTTCCCCCTGTCTCCCCCTACCTTTTCCCCTGCCCCCTCCCCCATTTCCCTGCTCCCACCTCCCATTACCTGTCTCCTCCTCCCTTTTCCCCCGTCCCCCGGTTTCCCGTCTCCCCCTCCCTTCCCCTGTCTCCCTCCTCCCCATTCCCCTGTCTCCTCCCCCTATTCCCCTGTTCCCTCCCCCCATTTCCCTGTCCCCTCCCTCCCCTTTTCCTGTCCCCTCCTCAGAGAATTAAATTCTTCGTTAAAGCCCCCATTTTATTTTCAGAAAACCCCCCCCTTTTCCTACAAATACGCCCATCCATTCAGTTTTGGGCCCAAAATTAACACCTTTTTTACAAAAAAAATAACACGCAAAAAAGCAAATATTAAAAAATTAACACATTGAACGGGGGTTTACTGCTAGATAAATTTGGTGATCGTAAACAAAAAATTTTTTCATTTTTTAAAGACTCATAAAGAACTAAAAAGTATATGGTTACATTACGCTCGACAGACTTAGCTTTACAAAACTTAAAGCCAAAACATACTTATTTAAGAACAAAACAAAACATAAATACTTAACAAAACTTATAATTTACTTACACTTACTTGAAATTTTACTTGCACTTAACTTAAAAAGTATTTTTAAAAACTAACTTAATTTAAATTTATCTAGTTCTTAACTTGTCTTTATCTATTCTTAAAAACATTCAGAAAAATGGATCTACTGCAGGAGGCCACTTTTTTTGCAGAAGGGGGCCTTTTTTTTTTTACTGTGGGGGCTTGCGCTTTGTTTTAGGTATGGCGTTAGTATTTGTATGCAAAACCCCCCCCCAGCAACAACAGAGCCCCCAAATACAAAATGATACATCTTATCGTTTATTTGCTGTTGTTTTGTGTTTTTGTTGGTGGGGGCTGTTGTATTCTACAACAATTTTGTTTTGCTGCTGGTTTATTTTTTAGTCGTTCCATCAGCTAGTTTCCCCCGCCTCAACACGTCCAGACTTTTAGATTTATAACATTACTCACTTGGGGGTACTTCACTTTTTGTACTTTCCCTTTTGGGGGTACTTTCATTTGTGGCTTTTTCACTTGGTACATTCTGCTCCCTGGGGATTGTCCTGGGGGGCCCCTTTTCTCCTATCGCTCATTTTTTTTTTTGGGCGAAAAATTTTTAATAGATCAAAATTAAAGATAAAAAAGTAATTAACCCCATGAGAATGGACATAAATATTTCCCAAAATCTGTGTACATGTCCAGGGCAAGAGTTTCTAGGGATTTTTTTTTAAAACTGGAAATCTTGGATAAGCGTATTTTAAATTTTTCTTCTAATACTGGCGCAATCTTACTAATTACATAAAAGACTAATCTTGTCTGACCCACTGATTAACCTTTTTTGACCCGGGGCTGTGCTTCGTACCTAGCGTAGTACTTTAAACGCTGAATAGACAGTTGTTGGTTTTGTTCAATACTTAGTTCAACACCTAAATACGTCTTTTTTTTTTCCAACGAGCCAGAGAAAATAATCTTCTTTAGGCAGGTCTGGAGTATCTGCTTGCTCCTCACACTTAATAGTTCGTCACAATCCTTTTTAAAAAAGCATAAAAAAAAATTAAATATTTTTAAAAAACCATGGTTTAAAACGCGGGTTTTAAATTATGCAGTGCCTATCGTTGGTGTTATAGTTTATTAAACCCCTTGCAAAGTTTTGTTAGGGATAAAACCCCCCAACTGGAAAGATAGAAGATTCCCCAAAAACTAGTTGAAACTTTATTTTAGCTTTAACAAAAAAAGATTATATTTAAAAACACTAACATCTTGTTTTTATGTTTAAATTTAATTTTTTTTTAGTAAAAAAAATGGGGGCGAAAAAAGTTTAACAATACGATTTACAACTGGGCGTGATTAGGGGGTCTTATAAGCTATAAGTTTAGCAAAAAACATTTTAAAATGAAGCCGGGGATCTAGAAGGTAGACTTTGGGACTTTTAAAAGGTTAAGTTTGTAAAACGCGGGATTGGTCAAAAGATTTTTCTTTTAACGGGGGATACCCCAAAAAATGTTGTTATAGAAAAAATTAATTTATAAAAAAAATAACTATAAAAAAGGGCGGGAGTAGTTTTGAGGGTAGGAGAGCTTTGTTAATGTTTTTCCCTTCTCGGGAAGCAATTATATTTTAGTAAATTTTGCGGTCCTGAGAAGAGAAGCCAAAACAAGGCAAAAAGATTTAGTAAGCAAGGACCTTTGAGAAAAGACGAATTGCTCACTTGACTTTATTAAAAAAAAGTTTAAAAGAACAGGGCAAAACGGCACCATTTACGCTTGAGAGGGAATGAATGATTTACTTAGTAAAAAGAAAGAAGTTTTTTAACAAAAGCCGCCCCCAGAAAATGTTTCTTTATGACCTCAGAAGACAAAAAAGCAAAATTGGTTTTTTGGGGTGCTATGGAGCAACTATTTCTTTTCCAAACAAAATAAAAAACAATTTAAAAATACAATTAAAAAACAGCCCTTCTTATGAAATACGAATCCAAAATATTAATTTTCCAAAGGGTTTTTGGAAAGGGAAAAATGCATTGAAAAAACTGAGTAAAACTGCTAGAGTGTCGAAACAGATGCGAAAGACTGGGTTTCAAAACAGGAATTTGGGAAATAATTTGCCTCCCCCCAAAAAAATAATAAGACCTAGATTTGTTTAAACCGTCCAAAATACACCCCCAAATGGACTTTCGTACTCCCCTGACAAAGTTAGAAAAAAAAGTTTTTAAAATGCCTACAGTTTTGACATGGCTTCAAAGGGATAAAAAACCCGACCTTTAACATAAAAGCAAATGCAGTGGTGTGGCTTTACAACAAAATACAGCGGGGCCATTAAAGTATCCTTTATCCAGGAGATGGAAAAGATTTAAAGCTCTGTAAACCCCGTTTTTAAAACACTTTTACGTTAAGAGAGGGGGCCCCGGCAAACCCTGACACAAGCCCTAGTAAAAACTTTAATAAAATCTAGCTGAACGCCGTTTACCCATCAAATCACAGAAAATTATGGACACTTTTCGAAAACCTAGAAAATACACAGAAGACAGAGAACGCAACAAGAATGGGGTTTGGAGTTTTCCACGTCTTTTCTGCCCTGAACAATGAAGAATTTAAACAAGGGGTTTTAACATAAAGCAAACAAATTAAAAAAAAAATTTTTTTGCAACGAAGGGCAGGGGGGTCAAAAACTCTTGCCCTTTGGACTAAAAGTAAGACATTTTATGCCCTGGGAGGCGAAGGCATTAGAATTAAGCTACAATCCATATGGAGGTAGATGTGAAAGAAGTTGAGCGAATTATAAAACAGACCCCCCCCCCCCCCCCCCCCCCCCCCCCCCCCCCCCCCCCCCCCCCCCCCCCCCCCCCCCCCCCCCCCCCCCCCCCCCCCCCCCCCCCCCCCCCCCCCCCCCCCCCCCCCCCCAAAAAAAACCCCCCCCCCCCCCCCCCCCCCCCCCCCCCCCACCCCCCCCCAAACCCCCCCCCCCCCCCACTCCAACCCGTAATTTAAAAAAAGAAAAACTTTTTTACTTTTTATAATCTTTAAACTTAAAGTCGTTTTTAAACCTTTGAATTCAGTTAGTTAAAAAAAAATGTTGAACCTCCTTTTAATAACATTTTTTTTTAATTTTTGTAAATATCTTCTAAGTAAAACCTTTTTCACCTTTTCAACGGTAAACCAAAAAAAATCAACATACTTAATGGTAAAGTTTTCTGTAGTTTGTCTTTTCAAATACAAATTGTAATGGGGTACTGGGTGTTTATTTTGGTTTTTGTTAATTCAATACCGAACTTAAGAGGGGGCTCCGCACCAAACCCCATAGCTAGCTGGCAAACAACACCCTCCCTTCCCGGGGGGTAATAAATAAGGGGAAAATGAAGTAGCATGCAAGTAGTCCCGCCAAACACAGTGAGTTAACAAAAAAAATAGTGTTTATTTTGTTAAACTTATTTTAATGCTCTGTTTGGTTTAACTGATCATTTGTTTTGTTTTCAATGTATGTTTAATTTGCATCAGTGGTCTACCATGTCGATTGAAGTAAAACGTATTTCTCCACTTCCTTTTGAAGTTCATTTTTCCTGTCGTCTATAATCATCACCGTAAGGCCATAAGCTTCTAAAATTCTTCGTCCGTAATGTTTTCATCCTGTAATGATTTGCATCTTAATCAAAAAGAGGCAAATTATATGCTGATGCAGGGCAACAATGGCAGTGTGCTGTTGTAATAGGAGTTTATTTTTTTAAAACAGCCCTTACAACCATAACCCGAGACCCTCCCAAATTGCTAAATAGGCAGCGCACCAACCCCAGTAGCTAAAAACTGCAAATTGCCAGACCCCGCACTTACTTTACTCTAGCTACAGCTTATGAGCCCAGTAATATACATAAGAAAGAAGTATTAAAGCATTTAGATATCTTTCTAGTAACTCTTTACTTATCCACAGTCGTATTTTATATCCATTTGAAGTTCAGGTTATGCTTAACCTAAACTGTATGAACCTCCATTTTAATAACATTATTTATTAATTAAATCTTGTAAATATCTTCCTTAGTAAAACCTTCTGGCAGCACTTCAACCAGAGTAAAACGCAATATAAAATCCAACATACTTAATGAGAATGAAATTCGAATTACTGTTAGTTTCGTCTTTGTCAACCATCACAGTAACCTTGTCAGATGATACTGGGTGTTTATTTTGCCACCGTTTTTAGTTAATTGCAATACCGAAGCTTAAGAGGAGGCATCCAAGTTTCAGCTTATTTGTAATGCCCTCTTATTAGCTATGTTCTGGCAAACTAGATCACCCTCCTCTCCCACGTAGTAATAAATACGGCGAAAAAGCATCGTCATTTGCCTAGGCAGGTGATTCTAATTTGAGTAAATTCTAATCTTGACAGTGTACGCCAACATCAGCTAAGGACTTCTTACTCTTGTAGCATATATTCAGAACCCTGCCAAGCTATTTCAATCTGTTTATACTGTTGTGTACCTGTAAACCAGGCTAACAATAATGGGCCCTTCATTCAAAACCGGTAGTTTTGGGTTTCTTATCAAAGTATAAACAGGGGGTTTCGTAGTTCAAACTTTAAATTCCAAGCAATTTCAGGAAGTAACATCCAAGCATTCTCTCTTTTATAAAGTTTGTATTCGTGTTGCCAAATCGTTTGCTCTTAAATTTCTTATCTCTTCTAGGGTAGGATATTGCTGTAGTTTTTTGTCTTCAATTGCGTTCGTTTGTAAACCCCATCATCTGTGTACTAAAATCCATAAACATTTCCTGGCACTCCTATTAGATCAAATTTCATTGTGTCTGCTAGTCTTTTAGCTCTACTGCAGTGCATTTGGGAGCTAGCTCGCTTTTGATTCTGGCCCTCGAGACATTCTTTTTAATAATATTAAAATTATAATAAACAAATGTTATAAGCAGAAAATAATAAACAATCTACAATAAACAAACGTATTGAACTGGGGGGTTCAGTCCGTAAGCATAGCTTAGCATGTTAGATCTTCTAACTGCTCCTTTATTTTTTTTAGCTCATCTTTGTCCCTTATTATATAATTTTCACTTAAACATTCTTCAAAACTATCTTTGTCCTTAGTGTAAAATATACAAACCCATTTTAACTGCGATCTAAAATCTTTTAAGACAGCATTAAAATTTTGAGTTAAGAGCCCCACAGAAACTAAGGCGTGACGCCCCCTAAAGGCTAGCTTTGACAGGGCTTTTCTTTTTTTAACAATGTCTCGTTCAGCCCAACAGTCATCAATAATAAACAGCGTTTCAGTTCCCTCAAATAGTTTATAGTAATTTTAACAGTCGCCTCAGTTTGTCCTAGGATCAACAAAAATAAATTATCATCTGCCCAAATAAACTTCCTTTCTTTTTAAGACTTGTTTGCTTAATGGTTGTGCAGAATATAACAATGTGCCGTAATGAAACCTGTATATTGTTTGTAACAAATCAAGTACGAAAACAGTTTTCCCACACCCAGTAATCCCGCAATAAGAGAACAGTGCGGATCTTTAGGAAGAAACTTCAAACTATCCATCTGTTTTTATTAGAATAATTTCTTCTGCATTTTAAACGGCGTGGCCTTTTAGCCTGTTTTCTTCAATGTTTAATGAGCATCACAAACCATAAAAATATCATTTTTATTGGACGTTTCCGTCTGCTTTTTGAATATTTATTTTTATACCATCTTGCCCTACCCTTTCTCCACTTCCAAACAATCTGTTGTCAAATGTTGATCAAAAATCTAGCCACAGCCCCATATTTTTTTATTAAATAGTCTTCAAGTTCTTACATCATAAAGGGGAAGTTTTTTACATCGCGATCAGCTGCAGGATCCCTTTGCCTACCTCCAGCGAACAACTTTCTTTTCGAAGTGTTGTGAGGAAAAGTCGCCCGATACAAACCCATCAGACTTGCCTTTATTGCACAGTCA
>JAFLJL010002280.1:2500-10000 GCA_018398815.1 Conus ventricosus | reverse complement strand
TTCCCGTCTTTTCCCTCTTTTTCATACGCAAGTCTTCTTTAAATTTCGTTCCCTTTTTTTTTTTTTTCTTTCTTTTTTTTTTCCCCCCCCCCCCCCCCCCCCCCCCCCTCCTTTTCGCGCGCGTGGGGGTGTGGGGTGGGGGGGGGGGGATGGATGGGGTTTTCCTGACATTTCAATAAGACGGGTGTGTCACACTGTTTTTGGTGTTGTGGTTGGTGCATCTTTTATGTGGTGGGTTGTGGGGTTGGTGTTGTGTTTGTGTGCGTGTGCGCGCTTTTGGGTTTTTTGTCGCGTGCGCATCAGTTGTGGGTTAGGGGGTTTTTTTGTCGCGGCCCGGGTCAGTGTGTGTGTACGGCGCGCCGGTGTTGTTTTGTGTGTGTGTGTTTGTGTGTGGTTTGTTGGGTTTTGGGTGTGTTTGGGCCAAATTTTCCCATTCACCCCTTTTCTAATTTCTTTTTTTTTTCTTTTTTCATTGAAGACATACTGCCCCACTCCCAACCCTTTCCCATTTTCTTTTCTTTTCCCCCCCTTTTTGCTTCCACCCCCCCCCCCCCTCCCCCCCCTCCCTCACACCTGTCTTTCTCGGCGGTCTATGACTTTAGTACGCAAAAAAACCCCCTTTATGCAACCAATCAAATATCCCAAATTTGTTATACTTTTTCACAATTGTAAGAATCTTTCCTTTTTTTTTTGTACCCCCTCCCCCCTCCCACCCCCCATCCGCCCCCCCCCCTCCCCCCATCATCGCATCAAGACAAATAATAGATTTTTTGGGAGCACACAGCAGTAAGAAGAACCTCGCCTAACCCTTTCAATCTTTTATTAAAAAAATATCTTGGGGGTTCCTCCCTCTCTCTCACTCTCTCCTCTCCCCCTTCTCTCTCTTTCCCCCCCTTCTCTCCCCCCTCTCCTCCTCTCTTTCCCTCTCTCTCTTTCCTTCTTTCTTCTCTCCCCCCCTTTCTCTCTGTCTGTCTTTTTCTCTCTCCCTCGCTTTTGCTCCTCTTTCTCTCTTCTCTCTGTCTGACTACTCTCTCTCCTCCTCTCTCTCCTTCTCCTCTCCTCACTCAATCACTCCCCCCCCCTTTTCCCCTCGCCCACAACATCTGAAAAAAAAAAAGAAAAAAAAAAGGGGAGGTGGGGGGGGCGGGTGGGGGGAATGGGTGGGGTGGGGGTGGGGGGACCTCTAGATTTTCTAGACAAGCAACATCCTTTTTCGCACCTGAACGACCCTTTTTTAAAGGAAACACTCCGGGCATATCAAACTACGACCAAAAAAAAAAAAACGTTTAAAAAAAAAAAAAAAAAAACCCAGACGAACGGGGGAGATGGAAGTGGGTGGTGGGGTAGGTGGGGGGGGGACAGGGGGGTTGAAGTGGGAAGGGGGGGTGGAGAGTGAGTGGGAAGGGCGAGGGAATTGGAGGGGCTGCATTTGTCTTTCGTCCTCTTTTTGTTTTTCCTCTTGTTTTCCTCTCTGCTGTCCCCCTCTCTCTCCCCCTTTTCCCCCTTCTCTCTCTCCTCTCTCTTCTCTCTTTTCTCTTTAACCTCCTCTCCCCTGTAAAAGCTTTTAAGTTGCTTCTATTTCGATTTTAAATGCACCTAAGAAAGCAAAATTTTCTTAGATGGGATTTTTTCCCCCGTTTTTTGCACAATACACAAGGGCAAAGGCCAAACATGAAAAAAACCTCTCTCTCTTTCTCTCTCTCCTCTCTCTCTCCTCTCCCCTCTTCCCCCTCTCTCTCTCCCTCTCCCTCTCTCTCCACAATAAATTTTCGTGTTTTGACCCTGTTTTCTTTTTCCACTTTCTGCCCACCTTTAGTGAAAAAACCCCTTGTTGTTAGGTTTTTTTTCCCAAAAATTTTTAAAAAACATGAATTCATTTTTTTAAAATTGTTTTTTTCCCCATCTTTGTTTCGTTACACAGTATATTTTTTTCCCTGTTGTTGTTGTTTTGTTGTTTTAATTAAAATAATACTTATATAGCGCCACCCGGGCTAGAGCCCAAAGCTCAACCTTTACAACCACACTCTTTCACAACGGGCCCACCTGGGAGCCGACTGAAGAGTTGCCACTGGCGCTTCTTCAGTAAATTTTTCCCCCGTCCATCCGCCCATTCATCCAATATCTCGTTCAATTCCTTATTTCCCTTTCATTCTTCCTTTTCCACGCAGGGTCATGCAATTGTAATGTGTCATCCATCCCCAAAACCCAAACGGGCCCTTTTCCCTTCCAAAAGTTGGTGAGGCTTTTACTGTTGCAAATTTGTCGTGGTTCACACAGGGAACCCCGTTTAAGCTCATTCGAAAACGAGGGGAAAATGAGTCAAAACCCAATGTTAACTCCGGGGGAAAAACCCCCAAAAAGGGGCCCGGGGGAAAATTTCGAAACCGAAAAACCCCAAATCACGACCGGCGCTCTACAAAACTACTTTTCCCGGCCAAAATGTTTTTTGTTGTTGCGTTGTTCGTTGTTGTTGTTGTTTTTGTTTTTGGGTTTTTGTTTGTTGTATAGCATTCATTGATTTGCTTTGCTTTTTAGCAGAACTGAAAACAACAACAACAGACGGAAGACAATGTTTTTTAACTCGTAAGAAATAACTTTTTTGAATACCCTCTCTCTCTCTCTCCTCTCTCCTCTCTCCCCCTCCTCGGGGGGATGTCGGGGTACACAATAAGAGGTTGTGTTTCATGTGCTCTCTCTTTCCCGCCGTTTAGCGCTGGTTAAAAGGGAAAACGCATCTGTGGATTGCAGAAATTTGGTGGCCACCATCCTTGGGATGCCCCAATTTAGGCCGGGTATGGGGAAAATTTCGCTGCTGATAGTACCCTTTCATTTAAGCAGCAAAAATTAAAACCCATAGAGTGTCCATTTAAATTTGAGGACACGGACAGACGGGTAACCCTTGACTTTACTTTTTTTTTACTTGTTTACGGAAATTTGTTACGCTTGCGGAACGGGGGAGCTAAAAACCCGGGGGCCGGGCACGAGGACAGCCTCGCCATTCCGCTGGCAGGGGGGATCTACTCGACGAACAGTGTCAGGGGGAGGGACTCCCCGCGGAGTCAGCACTTTTCCCGGGCCCCCCCCAGAAGGACGTAAAGGCTTCCCCGAACGAGGGAGGCTCATTAAAGGGCAACGTAAGTTCGATCAAAATGTGTGGTAAATAAAAACCCTAAAGTATGTTCAATTTTTCCTCAGGGGGATGTTTCAGTCGAAAAAGAAATTTCAACCCCAACAAAAAATTTAAAATTTTAATGTAAAACAGAAAAGATACAAAAAAAATTCGGATAAAAAGTTTTTGATTTGGAGGGGAGTCAAAAAGAAATAACTTAAAACATTCAGTATTCCCCGAACAAAACAAGCGGGGAAACTGTAGGGTGTGGGAAGGGCATAAACTTGGGGCTGATTAACCCATAATTTGTTCAAGGGCCATGCCTTAATTTAAAGCCAACCTCCCATTTTTGCCCTTGTACCTTTTTCAAGGGTAAGGCCAAAATTTTTGCGTGCCAAACGGAAACTGAAGGGGGGGGACCATCTCATTGGGGAAGACTTTCTTTAAAGTAAGGGGGAAAACCGGGAAAAAACTTTTCCCCTCATTTAAAGTCTCAAGTCAAAGACAAAAACATTTATGGTTTTTGACCACCCGTATTGAGCACAAAAAAGGGGTTTGGGTGATATGTAACTTTTCTGCTTGATAATGGTGTGGGCCCCCCCAAACGTGACAATTCCCCCTCAAAATTTAAATGGTTCAAAAATAAACTGACAAAACCCTTTTTCCCAATTGGGTTTCTTTTTTCACGAGGGGGGCAGAAGAACAAAGTTGTGAACTGTTTTTTGTGTACAAGAAACGGTGATACAAAACCCCTGCCTATGTCCCCTGTAGGATTTTTGCACGGATTTTTCCCAAACCTCAGATAATTTGTACATACCTTTTTTGGGCTGTTGTGAAAGAAGGAAGTTTGAGACAGTGACCCCTCTGTCAACCATCGCTGTTATGTTCTCCCCCCGCAGTGGACTTTTAGGTTGAAACGGTGCAATGTCCCGAAAAAGGTGGGGGGGAAAATTTAAAAGGAAAGGAGGGTAGACAGAAATTGTGGGAAGGGGGAAAGTTTGAATATGTTTTTAAAAAAACACGGGATGACGGAGAATCGAATGCTAAGACACAATGGCAATTTTAAAAAAAACTGATCATTTTACTCATTTTGCAGTAAAAAGTTAGTGGTAACTTTAAAAATTATTAATAAAATAGCGGAGGGAATGTAAAATTGTAATAAAAAGATGGGGACGATTAATTTTGGGGTAAACAAAAAAAACAATTGTAATGATCCGAAATCGTTTGGACGGTGAACAAAACCAATTTTACGAGAGGTCAGGGGAAAAGAAATGGGGGAGAAATTTTTCAAACCCGGGGGGTTCCTGTTCTGGTCTAAGGACGAGTGGTATGGTTTTTTTAACAAACATACTTTTCTTTACGGAAATGTGGGTTGCTAACAAAAATTTAAAAATAGAGGTTTTTTTCAATTTTTTCCTCTTTTTAGTTTTTGTTTTGTGGAAGTTTGTAAAAAATTTTAAAACGAAATATTTTTTAAAAATCATAATCTCTACGAAAGTCACGGTTTTAACTACAAGACAGAAGATGCCAGGGGGGTAATTTGCTGTAAAAAAGTTATTCCCGGTTTGCTCTTATTGTTTGGGGAAAACCTTTTTGATTTTATTGGCTTGACAAAAATTTTTTTTTTTTAAAAAAAAACCCAAAACCCACTGCTTTCATACTCCACCTAAAATTAAAACCCTTTTACCTGAAATATTTTTACAATCATTTACTTGCTAAAGAGTGTATTGGAACAAAATATGTCTTTAGGGGATATGAAAAAATTACTTTGTGGTGAAATAATGCGAGACATTAACCCCCCGAAAATTTTTAGTGAGCGTATCTACATTAGTCACAATAACAGAAAAGTCCCGAAATGGTAGATTTCCCAAGATAAAGTATCAACTTACGGAAAGAAAAATGCTTTTAAAAGTTTTCTGTGTTTGATTATTATTTTTAAAGGGGTATTTAAGGCACCGAGGTCGTTTCCATACATTTCATACAGGTAACAGTGTAAAAGATTTATTTTCCCGATCTGTAACCTTTTGACTTTTTAAAAAACCATTAACCTTGAAGTACTAAAAAATTTGAACTAACTTACCCCCCTTTATTAGTAAAAAGTCCGGGGTGAAAAAATTTTCAAAATGAATTGCGGGCTCAAAATAACGAATTAAGTTAAATATTTTTGGAACCAAATACGCCGCTTAATTTTTTTATCATCGAAGAGACAGAACCCAAAAGGCGAAGATCGAACATTGGGGCAACGACGCAATAAATCAGCAAAAAAATTTGTCAAGATCAACAAAAAATGAAAAAATACCAAAAACAAAAACATTTCCAAAAAAATGAAAACCAGAATTAAAAATTAAAAAATTTAAAATGCGTAAAATTTTGAAAATTTTAAAACGTTAGATAAAGAAGATGGGAAATTTATTTGATTTCAAGGCGGAAAAAAGAATTTTTAAAAAAAAAAGAAAAAAAAAAAACAATGATAGCTTTTTAAATGAACCATTAATTCCTTCAGAGCCAAAGTCTTTTTTAAAAGTTCATAAAAAACAGAAAAAGGGAACAACCCTCTAATACATCCCATCTGAAGTATCAAAAATTTCAAAGTTTTCTAAAAAAACATATAAGTGTCAAATTTTTTGGGGGAAAATTTAAAAATGAGGGCGGGGAGGAAATTTGCTGTTGACCCAAACCAAAACTAAAGAAGGAAAAATTTCTTTTCGTACGGGAAAAAAGAAAAAATAAAAACTCTGGGCCCAAAATAGATTGGGATTTTTTCAAAATTCTGAGAAAATGGGTTTTAACTTTTTTAATAAAGCTATTTAATTTTTTTGTTATTCTGGAATATACCTGATCTGGAAAAAATCTATATTTTTGCCTTTTATTTAAAAGGGAAACAATGATGTAAACAATTCAGGGGTTTCTTTGAGAATATTTGTACAATTTTTATATTTTTGTTATTAATAGATTTTGTGAATGGGGACGTTGAAAAATATAACGGGAACCAAGCTGGGGTTAAAAAAATTACTCAACAAAGACCAAAAATTTTCTTTACTGCCGGCAAAAACAATTTTAAAAATCGAATTTTTAAAGTTTTCCTTGTTTATTTGAAAAAGGGTTTTTATTTTAACTCTCTAAACTTTAGGCCTATTTTATCAAAAAGGATTAAAAAGGGAAAAATTTCGTTCGTAAAAAAAATGTCAGTAATGAAAGCAAGAATACGACAAACAAAAATACATTTTTTTAAATTTTTTTTCCCTGGGTTAAAAAACGAGTCTCACCCCGTGTTGTTTCGTTTTTCATAACTCTAGCCCGGAAATAATTTAAAAATAGGCATGGAGTAAAATTTGTTTTTTTTGAATTTTTTATTTTGTGTTTGCTGATGAATTGTATGTTTCCCGACAGTAATTGGCCCCCAACGTCAAATTAATTTTTAACCGACCAAAGGCCCTTTAATTACACGTTTAAAAAAGAAACTAACATTCTTTTTCGTAAGGTGGGTACTTGGCAAAATTGAGAGATACCATGGGAAAGAAGAGCGTGGGAGTGAATGAATATAAAATCTAGGAAATACTTTACAACTAAACCATTTTTAATTTTGCCTTCAAGATACGCAAAAAGAGCAAAGAACAATTTATTTTTTCTTCAATTTTGTACAAACTAACGTAACTCATTAGTATTTTACGAAGCTTTTGATTTACAATTCAAAACCCCTTCTGGTATGGACTAAATCGGGCTTTCGAAAAAAGAAAGACACAAGAAAGTTTCACCGACATTGAAGCTTTCTTAAAATTTGATAAGAACTCCAAATGATATATTTATGGAGAACTCGGAAAATACCAATTTACCGAACCCAAATTTAAAAAGTATTTAAAAATTGGCTGAAGTTTAAATAGAAAAAGAAGATAATTTCCCTTTAAGGGATACAAAATTTGAAGTTCTTGGGTAATAAGGAAAAACAAGGCTTCTAGTGGCGACATTTTGAATTCAATGTTTGGTTTTTTGGGGAATCAAGCGTTCAAAAAAATTGGATTTTTTGAAATGTTTTAAAGACAAATTTTTGATTGCAGTGGCAAAACGGCAAAACATGTTTTCATAGTAAAATTCTTTCATAAATTCTTTTTAAAACAACGCATGAGCAGAGCCCTATTCAATGTTAAAATAATCTTTATGTTTTTAAAACACATTACCAATTTTGATTGGGGGGGGGGGTTTTTATATCGCTTACCCCTTTTAGATACACAAATAGCCGAAGGGGAATTTAATGCCGTCTATGTGGTCTACCCAAAAAGGGGTAAGTTCATTTTTTTTGGCTGTCCGTATTACATGATTTAGAACCAAACTTATTCAACCTAAGTTTTTTTACTGAACCATGTCAGTTCAAGCTAATGTTACGTTGTCGTCAA
>JAFLJL010002279.1:10000-20607 GCA_018398815.1 Conus ventricosus | reverse complement strand
GGAGTGTAAGGAAGTTAGAGAGGAGAGAGAGAGAGATGAGAGAGAGAGAGAGAGAGAGAGAGAGAGAGAGAGGAAGGTGGGAAGGAAAAAACGAAAGAAAGAAAAAAAAAGGCGAATAGTAAGAAAGAGAAAAGAAAAAGAAAGAATCGAATGAAAGAAAAGAAAGGAAGAAAGGAGAGAAAAAAAGGAGTGAAAGAAAAAGGTGAAGAAAAGAAGAAAAAAAAAGGAAATAAAAAGAAGGTAGAAGGTGGAAAGAAAACAAATGGTAGAAATGTGACAGGACAGAATAGTTGCCCTGTAGACTATTTGTCTGTCTGTCTGTCCCTTTCTCTCTCTCTCTCTCTCTCTCTCTCTCTCTCTCTCTCTCTCTCTCTCTCTCTCTCTCTCTCCCTCTTCTCTAAGAGTCAAACGAATTCCACCTAGTAACTTCATCCTTTGCTGAGACAACAGTTCTATTCAGCCTGCTTCGAAGCAGGAAACACAGCCTCCGTGGCTGGACACTTCCTGGCTTTCATAAATTAGCCTGACAGACACGTCTTGGAAGTGGGCCTTCTCGACCGGCGAGACTAATTGATACCACATGGTCAGTCGTGGACTCTCTGCTCCAGATTAGGGAACTATTTTGGACTGAGGAATGACCCCATAACACTGTAAACAGGCTTTCAGCCAATGATTCCAGGGCAATGTAGGAATATGTGGCGTGGGGACAGGAGGGAAGTAGTCCCAAGTGTTGAGATATACTTTCTTTTGCATCGGAAATTGGAAAGAAGGCAGACGTGTAGAAAGACTTGTGCAGAAGATAGCCTCTATGATGTATTGAAAGCGAAGTTGTAGATGTACTGAGGACAGATGTCAAGAAAAATGAGAACAGACGGCTCCTATGAATTGTGTGAAAATACTGATGGAGTAGACGCGGCATTGGGTTGCATCACTGCTGTATGAAGATGACCGATGAGTGAAGATGCGCTCTGGGCGAGAGTCACTGCCCCAGGATGGTTGGCACGATTTGGTATAAAATAATAAAACAAAGGAGAATGGAGAGTAGCAAGCTGGCGTGTTGAGAAGGATGTCCTCCCTATCCCCTTTCCACCGCACGCACCAACCTCAACCTCAACCTTCCTACCTCTCCTCCACCCTACAGAAAGAAAACAGAAAAAGAAAGAAAGAAAGAGTGAAAAAAAAGAAAAAGGAAAGAATCAAGAGAGAAAAGTTACGGTGAAAAAAAAAGATTGAAACTTACGAGAGAAAGAAAAGAAAGAAAGAAAGAAAACGATAGAAAGGACCGAAACCACAGAGAGAAAAGACAGAGAAAAAGAAATTATTTCAAGAAAACACACACACACACACACACACACACACACACACATACAACACACACACACACACACACACACACACACACACAGAAAGAATTACCAAACAGGAAAGGAAAATTGAAGGGAAAAAATGAAATAAAAATCAGAAGAAACAAATACACAAAAGAAAGAAAGATTTTTTTTAAGGAAAGGGCGAAAAACTACCCTAATACTCAGAGAAAGGAAGAAAGGGTTTTAAAAAAATGAAAGAAAACAAACAAACAAAAAATTAGATAAAAAGGGGAAGCGAAGAAACAAAGACAAAATAAGATAAAATAAATCAGAAAATATATGCGCACCAACAGGCGAATCCACAGAAATAAAGGCAGGAAGACATAAACAAACAAAGCTGGTGGAGAGAACGAACGAACGAACAAAATGTTGTTTATTGAGGGAAAGGAATAAGCACAAGTCAGTGGGGGTTTTTTAAATATCCAGGCCTCAAACAAGAGAAGGTATCGAAATATACAGTGTGAGAGAGAGAGAGAGAAGGAGAGAGAGAGAGAGAGAGAGAGAGAGAGAGAGAGAGAGAGAGAAGATAGAGAGAGAGGAGACAGACAGAGACAGAGAGAGAGAGAGAGAGAGAGAGATCCAGTGATTTAACTGTGGACTCATTGACCGATTGATCTAGTGATAACTGGCCGCATAATCGATTCATTGATTATTAGAAACATTCAAATGATAATCTGTTCTTTTATTTTCTAAATAACCGAATGAAAGAACCAATGGCTCGGTGGATGGGATAATAACAATGTGAACAGTCCATAATCATAATGTGTATGCTTTTCCATTGGTCAATATTCGTTTCAGGCAAAACGAATAACACCCATCGATTTTCATTTCCCACGTATGAAAGATCATATATTCATTTGTCTGCGTGTCTGTGTCTTTATCTGTCTGTCTGTATCCCTGGATTTATTTCATAGTACCGATCTTTTCCATTTATTCATATCTTAAATCATTTGTTAATTTGCTCATTTGTTCATTACATTTTATGAACGGGAATAAGAGTTTGATGAAAAGGTTCATTTACAAGACTAGAAGACGCTACGTATGTCAAGACTAATGTACACGCATGCACGCGCGCTCAAACTCACTCTCTCTCTCTCTCTCTCTCTCTCTCTCTCTCTCTCTCTCTCTCTCTCCCTCTCTCTCTCTCTCTCTCAAACCAAACCAAACAAATACGAAAAGCAATAACAACACAGTAACCGTTTCGTGTCCCACATAAAGGATTTCTCTTTTAGTTTGAAATTCTTCTTTGTTAAATTGAAAACTAATGCACGATGTAGCACATTTCTCTGCAATTGGGGGTAGGACAGGGGGAGGGGGGAGGGGGGGGGAAGGGGGAGGTGGAAGGTGATGACTGAGGAAGGTGGGGGTGATGGTGGTGGTGGTGGTGAGGGAGATTGAGGATGCAGCAAACTGAATTGACGCTGCTGCACCGACAACCTGATAGGAAGTGCGTACACTTTATGACACTTGTTACGTCGCACCCACAAAAACCACACTGCACACGTGTTGCACGTGCCGCATTGTCCTGATCGTGCGCGAGCGGCTGGTCCCAAACCGCGACGTGTCAATCACCGTGGAGGCAAGTTTATTTGTTTGAACATGCTCAACTCACCGACAGGCAAAAAGGTGAAATGATTATATCAACAACAACAACATCAACAAAAATTCCCAATGACAAAAACATCTGTCAACACATATGACCTGAAGACCTCATTTCAAAACTCTATAGAGCGCAAACCGTCACGGAAGAAGATATCCTTTGGGTCAGGGGAAGTAATAACAGGACGGGAAAAAAGTTGCCTCCCATGTAGATTCATGCAGGCCAATACAGAAAAAGTAAAATCTCAAAGTTAATTTCGCTAGAGTTTTAGCATTCCATTAAAATATGTTACTCCATACATAGCTATCAATTAGTATGCAACAACTTCACAGGGTTCGTGTTAAAGCTTTCCTAAGTAATCCTCAGTTTGTGAACTGTAACCCCCCCCCCCCCCCCCCCCCCCTTCTCCCCCATGCTTGTGTTCGGTCGAAAATTTTGACACGAAATCGGGCTGAACAGATTCTGGAACCGCCGTTTAATCAGTACCATCATCAAAATTCAATGGCTGCGTCAGTGGCTTCCATTCCATTTTTTGTTTCCAAGTTTGGTCAAAATCGGTTCGGTAGTTTTTGCGTAATTGTGTTGACAGACAGACAGACAGACAAACAAACAGACCCCAATGAAAGCACAGCATTTTGGGTGGTGGTTATCACCACGAATAGAGAAGGGGTGGGGAGTGAGAGGCGAAGGAGAGGTGAGAAGAGTTAAGAGGGAAGGTGGAGAGGCAAGAGTGAAAGGGAGCGAACCGAATGTCTTCATCTATAAAGATGAAAAGAAAAGCCCGTCATACGTCATTTGTCATTCTTCTTTCTAAAGATGCTTGGAACTCGTACTGCACACACACACACACACACACACACACACACACACACACCACACACACACACACAATATATATATATATATATATATATATATTTTATATATATTATATATATATATATATATATATATATACATATATATATACTAATCGAAAAGACATAATGACGTTCGTTTGTTTACAAACGAAGAACTCTGCTGAGTGTCACCTCGGGTGATGTCGATGGAGGAAGGACTAGCGCACAGCCCAAACACACTCACAGCTTGCTTACAATCTCATTCATATATCATGCATTCGTCACATCAAACCACTAGTAAAGTCTGTAACTTTACTACACATGATCATAGAACGAAACATCAATGCATATGGAATCAAACAAAATAAAACATTCTCTCTTTCCTGAACTTCACAAAATCATTTATCTAAAACATCATTAACTAACCGGGTATAAATAGATTTCTACTTTACCTGGCCAGGTGATCTTAACTATTCACGAATCACTGTCTTTTTTTCTTTCCCTTTTTTTTTTTTTCTTTTCACTGTCACTTTCACAACACGACACAACTGCTGGCACTGGTGTTGGTCTGCTGGCACTGGCGTTGGTCTGTGGTTCTGCTTGACGAAGTGACGCTGCCAGTATGAGGTCGAACCCCGGTTAAGATGGAACAGTGACTATCAACATCGATCTGTTCTCCTTTCTTCCTTCCTGCATTAACGCATTGCACCTCTCTCTCTCTTCTAGTCTGCTCTATTAAATGGACATGGTTGCTTTTCTTTTCCTTTTCTTTCTTTCTTTTTCTCTTCATTAGTTAGCAACCTCTCTCTCCACATCTCTCTTTAGTCCTCCCTCTGCAGACTATCTCATGATAATCTCTCAACTTGGTTCTCTTCTCTCCTCCCCTCATCTCTCTGCTTCTCTCTCAAGCAGACCTACACCCAGAACCTCTTCCTCTCTCTCTCTCTCTGTTCGTTCTTCCCCCCGTTCTCCCCTCTCTCACTCACGCATTACTTTATGCCCTAACTCCGTGTCCAAGGGCCAGTACCATTGGTCAGTATTTTTACCGCCTGATACCCGAAGTTATCTCCCTCTAATTCCATTGGATATTCAAATCATGACAGTCACGCCTACACGCCTTACTCTCTGTGGTGGACAATTGGTCATTTAATTGATTAGCTAGATTTCAACCCCCACCACATACTACCTTCTCCCTCTCCCTGCTTTAACCTGCGACGTCCAACTTAACAATGGGCGCTGGTTCCACAAATTGGCTAGATGAGTCTGGGTAGGCGCCCAGATGTCTGACCAGACCTATCGAGACCTGTCGGTCAAGCTACTTAGTCTGTCTGGGTGGACCGGACCGTCTCCGTGGAGGATGAGGATTAGCCTCCCCGCTGTGCCCAAATTGGCTGAGGCGATGCTTGAAGGCGTCGGGATGTCTGAGTCGGGCTTAAGCCGATTCGAACCGGCTGGCGACTAACCACGACTTTGCTTGTGTTTATTTTTGACCGTGACAATTTCCCCCTTGCAAAAGACTATGCACCGCATTGTCTCAAAACAACGGTACAAAAAAAGACAACAACCGAATTTGCTGACACACAGCTACACGTGCAAAGTTTGAAAAATACTTTACAACAACGGTTTATAAATTATAGGATATATCATTAGTGAATACCGCCCCAATGAGTTATCATTGATGTGCGCTCTTGCGTTATTTCAACTCATTTTATAACAACCTCTTGTGCGCACTTATGCAATTCCCCTACCTGCGGATTTGCCACATCTTCTCTTCACAATTTCTATGAAAAGTACAATATAATATGATAACGATCCATGACACTTCACTGAGGAATCTCCATCCTCACTTATTGCGAATAATGCATCACCACACAAGCGACTGTATGCTCCAAGCAAAACTATATTCACATGAGCAAGTCTCACAATGAAAATATGAACAAGTCTCACACAAAAAAAAATATGAACCATAGCCAACTGGGAATGAACCCATATCCACTCAACATAACTGTAATCAACACATATTATCAATAAAGCACCCCAGATATGACTGACTTCCTCTGAGTTGCAGCTTGCTAGACTACACGGCTTAAATAGTCAGCTCCGACATTCTGTCGACCTGGAATGTACTGCACTCGATACCTGTAGGGCTGCAGTGCCATTGCCAACGCAGAACCCTGCTGTTTTTCAGCTGTGCCTCCTGCAGGAATTTGAGTGGTTGATGATCTGTCTCTATCACGAACTCTTTCCCATACAAGTATTTGTGGAACTTCTGCACGGCCCACACGACAGCTAAACACTCCTTCTCTACAGTTGCGTCCCCTTCTTCACACTTGTCAACTTCCTGCTAGCATACCTCACGGGAACTCGACCCTTCTTGCTCCTGCAACATAACCGCACCTATCCCACCACCTGATGCATCTGTCCGCAACAAAAATGGTTTGGACATATCTGGTAGCTTCAAGATGGGACGGGAACCTAGTCTTTCCGCACCGCCCTGCAGTGCTTGCTCTGCAGCGTCTGCCCACTCGACCACTGCCGGTTTCCCTGCCTTGACCAAATCACTGAGAGGACCGTGATTGCTGGGGATTTGGAACAAACTCCCTATAGAACCCAATAAAACCTGCAGACTCCTGACTTCTTTTTTGGGTCTTTGTCTCTCTGAGTTCATCATTTTCTCCACCTTTCCCCTTTCTGGCTGCTTTGTGTCGCCTCCGACAACAAACCTAGGAACTCCTACGTCTAGCCTTCATACAGTGACACATCCCTGTATGACTCTTCTGGAAACTTAGGCAACAAAATCTCCCCTTCTTCTGCTGGGTCTCCTTCACCTCATCAATGATTGCTGCTGCCCCCTATGTGCTGAGTCTCACGCTGAATATATTTGGGGAGAAAATTGCATGGAAAAGTTTTGGTTCCCATTCACATCAATTCGGTAACCCCGATCGGCCTTTTCAGTGATGGTGAATGGCCCTTTTTCCAATCCCTCAGCAGCTTGTTTGACCCCGTGGGAAGCGTACCAGGACTTGATCTCCCGCCTTGAGGGATTGCTTCCTCACCTTCCTGTCATATTGCTTCTTCTGAACGACCCTACCCTCCTGCAAACTTCCTTTGCAACCTTACATGTCTCATACCTGTGCCCACCTTTGGAACAGGGCGAGATTGGGCCAATCAGATCAATACCACCCTCCGGGAAAGGTGTGTCAATTAAAGGGGGATGTTTAAGAGGCGCCTTTCCCCTTCACCCCTCTTGTGGCTGACCTTTGACACACTCACATGACATGCAGAAACGCTTGATGTCTGCCATTGCTCCTGGCCAAAAGAAAATCATCAAAGATTCGGTCGGCTGTTTTTTCTGGGGCCGAGATGACCCGCCATGAGCGACTCGTGACCCCACTGACATGACAGTGTCACGATAACCCCTGGTACCTCTAACTGAGTGGTCCCTTACCTGTCTTCCCCTTGGTGAACACTCGGTAAAAACAGCCCGCCTTCACAAGAAATTCTGTCTCCCTCCTCTACCTCCTGTTTCTCTCCACCTCTTGCCAACTCCCAAGACTTCACGAGCGAAGGGTCTTGTTCCTGCGCTGCCCTAATCATCAGGCGACACATCTATGCTGACTTCCTTGCCGGAACGACTACGGTTTTTATCAACCTTTCCCCCTTCTTGCTCCGTGTTTAAAACTGCTGCCCCTGTAGCAGTCAACAACTCAGGTTCCCCGGGATCCCTTGCCCCTGGAATATTTCCAATGATCAAATCAGAAGGGGTTTCTCCCATCACCAACGCAGACAACTCGCCTGAGAAGAAAGGGGGGTACATACTTCTTTCTTAGCAACTGGGAACTCCCTCACAGTCCCATCGATTAGAGTACAGGTCTGGTTTTCCCCTGTCAAACCCCCTTTCTCGACCAGCGTTGTTCGTACTACCCCGCATGAACAACCAGTGTCTCGTAACACTTTCACCCTCTGCTGGCCAATCCACCCTTTTTCCACTGGTAACGAACCACTCAGCCTAGTGCCCCATCCCTGACACTGACTGCTGCCCAGTGCTAGCCAAGGCTGCACTCCCCCCTCTTCAGACTGAATCCTTTTGGTTCCACTGCAGGTCGTTTCCCTTGACGACCCTTATCCACCTTTTGGGCAAGGCTGCTCCCCTTCTGGAACCTCTTTGCGAAAATTCCCTCGCCACATGTCCTTCTTGGAAAAATGAAATACCAATGCCCCTTTCCCCTTTCCTTCTGCCCACCACTGGTTTGCAGACTTTGCGAAAAAACTCCCTGTCTCCTTGCACTCTTCTCACTGTGCCTAGCAACCTGTTTTCTCCCTGCCCCTTAGTGCCCAAACGTGCCTCTCTATACACCTCTGCGAACTTCAACAACTCCCCTGCTGTCTCTGGCTGTCTCTCTTTCAAATGTAGGGTTTAAAACTCAGGGCCGCAACCTGACAAAATCTGTTCCTTCATAACCAGCTCTTTCAATTCGGCGAACTCCTTCTTCGTACCACTCAACTCAACCATTTATCAAAATAGTGATCTAAACGTGCACCAACTGAGTGTACGTTTCACTGCTTGTAATTTAGCTGAACGAAATTTCTTCCTGAACCCCTCCTCTTGTGAGGTCAAATCCTTTCATCAACGATTCCTTCACAGCGCCGAAATCAGACTGTTGTCTGCTGTAACGCAGTGAAAATCTGTAATGCCTTCCCCGTCAGTAACGCTAAACAAAATGACGCCCACTTTTTCTGAAGGCCAACCCTGACGGTCGCAAACGTTTCGAAACGACTGATGTATGCTCAATCGAATCGGTTCCTTCAGAGAACTTTGGCAACTTTGGTCGGGGGGGCCCTAACTGCGCACAGATCACTGGGAAAAGAAAATACCATCCTCGGTGGTTCCCTTGATTTTCACTTTCTCTAACTCTAATTGAACTATAATCTTTCCGTTTCCTGCTTCATTCTTTTTGTTTTCTGTTTCCCTAGCCTGATTTTCATTAGCCTGAATCCTTAATTTTTTTATTTCTTGCGCTTCACTGCGACACGTCGCCTTTCCGCGCGTTCATCCTTTCCATCTTTTGTGGTTTTCAACGAATGCTCGCAACTCTTCTCCCGAAAAGCCTAAATCACGAGCGACGCTCACAAGTTGTTCAAAAGGGGTGTTCTTTTTTTCCGCCATTATATCTTCTGTTTTTCTTCTTTTTTTTTTTTGAACAAGATTTTATTACTACGACAGCCAAAGGTGGTTACCGACACGAGTGACGTAATAGCACAATCCTATGAATGTAATATTTGCTGGACAACGTAGTTAGTTTTTATAAGACGCCCAGCGCCTGGGCCCAACTATGAGAGCGAATTATAGCAATCTGTGCGAAATAAGTACTCTGGGCTGAAATGCCAAGCCTATATTAACTATCTTGGAAGCAATGCCAAGCCCAGTATTTAACTATCTTGGGAACTACAGTAAGACAACCCCCCTTGTCTTAGGATTACAATACTTAATCCCACCCAGCTTCCTCTCTGAGAAGTTGAACAATTATAATAAATGGGCCAGAATATCCTGGCAGGCTCGCCAATAAATTGTCAACCTCGGGTGATGTCGATGGGAGGAAGGGCTAGCGCACAGCCCAAACACACTCACAGCTTGCTTACAATCTCAATTCATATATCATGCATTCGTCACATCAAACCACTAGTAAAGTCTGTAACTTTACTACACATGATCATAGAACGAAACACAATGCATATGGAATCAAACAAAAAAAACATTTTTCTCTTTCCTGAACTTCAAAAATCATTTATCTAAAACATTATTAACTAACCCGGGTATAAATAGATTTCTACTTTACCTGGCCAGGTGATCTTAACTATTCACGAATCACTGTCTCTTTTTCTTTCCTTTTTCTTTTCACTGTCACTTTCACAACACGGCACAACTGCTGGCACTGGTGTTGGTCTGCTGGCCTGGCGTTGGTCTGTGGTTCTGCTTGACGAAGTGACGCTGCCCGGTATGAGGTCGAACCCCGTTAAGATGGAACAGTGACTATCAACATCGATCTGTTTCTCCTTTCTTCCTTCCTGCATAACGCATTGCACTCTCTCTCTTCTTCTAGTCTGCTCTATTAAATGGACATGGTTGCTTTTCTTTTCCTTTTCTTTTCTTTCTTTTTCTCTTCATTAGTTAGCAACTCTCTCTCTCCACATCTCTCTTTAGTCCTCCCTCTGCAGACTATCTCATGCTAATCTCTCAACTTGGTTCTCTTCTCTCCTCCCCTCATCTCTCTGCTTCTCTCTCAAGCAGACCTACACCCAGAACCTCTTCCTCTCTCTCTCTCTGTTCGTTCTTCCCCTCGTTCTCCCCTCTTCACTCACGCATTACTTTATGCCCTAACTCCGTGTCCAAGGGCCAGTACATTGGTCAGTATTTTTACCGCCTGATACCCGAAGTTATCTCCCTCTAATTCCATTGGATATTCAAATCATGACAGTCACGCCTACACGCCTTACTCTCTGTGGTGGTCAATTGGTCATTTAATTGATTAGCTAGATTTCACCCCCACCACATACTACCTTCTCCTCTCCCTGCTTTAACCTGCGATGTCCAACTTAACAATGGGCGGTGGTTCCACAAATTGGCTAGATGAGTCTGGGTATGGCGCCCAGAGTCTGACCAGACCTAACGAGACCTGTCGGTCAAGCTACTTAGTCTGTCTGGGTGGACCGGACCGTCTCCGTGGAGGATGAGGATTAGCCTCCCCGCTGTGCCCAAATTGGCTGAGGCGATGCTTGAAGGCGTCGGGATGTCTGAGTCGG